>CM075938.1:31635480-31890571 GCA_038030265.1 Corythucha ciliata
TTTTTTTCGTGTGGGGGGGGGGGCTGGAGCAGATTACGTTGGGCGTTTACCAGACGTTTTGGGGGTTGACCAACTATATGCATAATATTCTTGAGATTGTGCTGGCGCCGGGGGGTCTCTCAAAAATTCGAAAGCCTCTCTTAAATTGAAAAACCAACAGTCAGTAGCCTCCGGGAACCAAAATACCATGTTATGTACGTAAACCTCACCTCCAGATCGCAATTAATTGTTTCCTCCGGAACCTCATAACAAGGCGACCTACAATACCTATAATTTTGTAAAATATTGAATAATGAAAGCCGTGATTCGTAATCCCCCCTCCTGCTGACGCATTTTCATCCCTTTCTCAGTGCTGTTCTGTTGTTCTTGAGACGTTCTTCTTGAGATCGTTGCAATGTCCATTCTTAATTCTCTTGAAAACCCTCTAAGTACTTTTCCAATTATAAGTCTAGTAGTCTTATATAAAATAGACATATATTTCTAAAGATTATACTAGAGGTCCAAGCTCATGTCCAACTTTCCTCTTTGTACTGAGAGGTTCATTCATGTTGTAACGGGGTTCTGGATGGTCAGAGAAGGCAAGGATGAAAAGAATAATAATTCACAAAAGGTAAAATTTATTTCAATGAACGGTAATATTTATTTATGAACAAATAGTAATAATATAGTATAACGAAGTGGAGGAGAAGAGTACAGGGGAAAAACCTGGTAACTCGATTTTTTCACAAAATGGAGTTAGAGACGGTACCCTATGTTTTGGAGGCTGCGGAACACGATGGTGAAGTCATAATTAAGGAAAAAGCAGGCAAAGTGGATGAAAACGCAGAGTGAATAAACTACGTACAGGGGAAAAAACGGGTAACCGGCGCGGTCCTGGGGAAGAACCAGGTAACTTTGAAAGCTTCGCTTCCCCTTCCATGACCGCCGTACGCCACGTCTGAGTCACAAACCGTTTCTGTTAATCACAGACTTCTTCATTGCAGGATCTCGTTGTTTTTCGCAGTTTGTGATCAGAGTTTCAGTGTTTATTTCTGTCCCTTTGTGTCTTGTGGCCATGGATGGAAGCGAATCATCATCGGACATTGAAAAACCCCAAAAGTCGTCAAGGAAACGAAAGAAAACAGGTCGGATGAAAGACGTAAATAAGAAACTTCGAATCCAAGGACATGAAACTGGGCCTCCTTGCAACTGCCTCAGATTCAAGTGTTTTGAAGTATTGACTGACGGTGAACGAGCATCTATTATTCGTAGTTTCAATCTTCTCCAGGACTGGAATGAGCAGAGTTCTTATTTAACGGGCTTAATGAGTATGACCCCTGTCATGAACCGCTCTAGTCGTTCGCCAGGTGAAGAAAGTAATGCTGTGCTCAGAAATGCCTCATTTTTCTATAAGGTGAGAGTAGTTCGAGAGAACGAAGAGGTTGTAGAACTTCCAGTTTGCATGAAGGGTTTTGCTTCTCTTCATGGAATTACTAAAAGTAGAATCGAGACTATACAAAAAAGCTTGATAGAAACGGGGCTAGCTCCAAAAGACAGGAGAGGCTTACATAAAAATCGTCCTAAAAAACTTTCAGAAGAGACACTTTCACGCATCATGAACCACATAAGTTCATTTAAAGCAAGGTTGAGCCACTATTCTTTGAACAAAACAAGAAAACTCTATCTTCCCGAAGAGCTCGACGTTAAGAAAATGCACAATATGTACTTGGAACTTAATCCATTGAACCCTGCAAGTTATGAGACCTACCGTACAGTTTTTATTACTCGTTTCAATATAAGTTTCGGCTATCCGAGAGCTGACACCTGCAGTACGTGTGACTCATTCTCAGTTAAATTGCAGCAATCCTCTACTCCCCAAGAAACCAAGCACCTAATGACGATGAAAAAACTTCATCTGCTGAAGGCAAACACTTTTTATAACCGCAAGAGGAATGCAAGAAAAATGAGCAGAAAACGGGTTGATTGTGAATCTCTGGTCATGGATTATAACAAAAACTTACCATCCCCTAATATAGCTACAAATGACGTATACTACCGTCGTCAGCTTTCGTTGTTTTCTTTCAACATACATCGACTCAGTGACAGATGTTGTATTCTATCTTACCCTGAGAATATAGCCAAAAAGGGGTCCAACGAAGTTTGCTCTTTTTTATACGACTACGTAGAACATCATCTTCCTACAGACGTACGTCATTTGACCCTCTTCTCTGACTCCTGTGGTGGTCAAACTAAAAATTATACAGTAATGAGATTTCTACACTACCTTGTTCACACCAAAAAGCGATTTGAAACCATAACGATGGTATTCCCAATCCGAGGCAACTCGTACCTAGAATGCGACAAGGACATGGGTCTTGTCCCTCAAAAAGCCAGAACAGAGGTTCCTGAAGATTGGATTGAAATTTTCAGAAATGCCAGACGCAAGCCTACACCATTTATTGTGGAGAAGGTTGATCAATATCTTGTGAGAGAATGGACGAAATTTTTGGAGCCAACTTACCTTCCAAAACCACCCATGAAGATAAGACCAATACGAGAACTAAAAATCGATGTGAATCATCCTAGATTGATCTATTATCGAGATTCATACAACGGAGCTTTGGGTAGTTCATTCATTATCCCTAATCCTTCCTCAAAAACAAGCCAGAGACAACGAAAACGTTCCACGACTAACCGACATGCGAGTCAATCAGCAACCATTCAAGGCGCTGCACCCAAGCTTAAGAGCAACGAGTTCTTCTTCCCTGAACGAGCCCACAAGAAGAAGATTAAAATTTCTGAAGAAAAATACAAAGATTTGAACCATTTAAAAACGTTTTGTGGGGCTAAGGCCCAAAAGTATTATTCGAAATTGGCTCACATGTAACAAAAAATCTGTTTATACCTGGTTTTTCCCCTGTTTTTTGGGAGTTTGGTGGTGATAGTCGGAAAAAACCAATAAAACTGATGTTTATATTCAATTTGAAATGTTTCTACTTGTAAACCTGTACCTAAAGAACAAAATCTATGATTTATAGATTTTTTTGAGCATGTAATACAGAATGGTAACGTTTTTTGCACAAAAATCGTTTTTTCTCGAAACTGAAAAAAGCTGAGTTACCAGGTTTTTCCCCTGTAATCTTCTTTACAATGAGTACAATCTTTGTTTATTACTCGTCAGATCAAACCCGGGAGGGAGCGAGAGAGACGATTTTCGACCGGGGACGTGAGAATGATATCGGGAATTAGGGAAAGATTTCGAGAAGGAAGCCTCACTCACCAGTGTTCATTCTGATGGCCTGAAGACGTTGAACTAACTGATTTAGGCTAGGGGTGAGTCGGAATGTATCAACCTGATACTTTGTCACTGATACTTTCAAGTATCAAGGAGTATCAATTGATACTGGCCGAAAGGAACTGATACTTTTGTATCAACCGAACCAAAAGACCGAGGAGCCTCCTCGTCACACTTCCACCAATTCCGTAGTTGAGTAGGGGGAAGTAGGGAGTTGAATTGAAACTTTTTCACTCCATCACCTCACATCGATGCTTGCAGCCTCTATTGGAAAAAACAAAAGAAAACTAGTAAACTGATACTTTTTAACCAATAGGAACGGGAGAAAAGTATCAATGACGTGAGTTGGGACCAAAGATATAGAAATACTGGATTGCTCACGATGGACGGGGAATCTCGTGTAATAACGAAATTAAATAACGACGGCTAATGGCCTTAGGAGCCCATGCCGAGAAAAAATAAAGAAATAAAGAACAATAGTAATTCAATGCAATGACTGAATGAATCTCACTCGCACTGTCCAAAATGCGGTCCAATATGAAATCCACATGGGATTTCCGGTCCGTTACATTGGACGTATCGTCTTCTCGCGATATCAGTGACTGGAAAGCCTCTTCCACATTAACATTACTGCCTTTCGGTGGCCTTATCAGGGAATAGACGCTCAATAGTCGAAAAATGTGCATGAAAACCGTGGGGCTAGGGCGGTTGTTACAACCACCACTTGCTCTCACCATGCCGAAAAACCCCTGAGGCATGAAATGTTTCTGTTATAGATATTCTCTATCGAGAATAGATAGTACACACTTCTAAGCGATCTTGACTCAATCTTGATGTCATAAGAAAAGTATTTCCCTGTTTTCTGAGCTCTTCAAAAATTGAGAGTGCTGAGTTCAGCGTCACGACGAGACCAACTAAGGTGCTGCTGGTCAACACGTTGTCACACGTTGCTTTCCACTCGACAAGGTATTTTAATGATCCTTTGACAGTCTAGAAAATTACATTACATTAGTTATAGTTATAGAACCGCTTGATATGATTAACAATCAAAAATTCAACATAAAAAAAGAGATTGTTTAAATTTTGAAATGGCTATGAACCAAGTAGGTACCAACTTATTACTGGTGAAAAATGGATTTTCTTTTCTCCGTGTGCCCTGACTTTTACAGAGGTCCATTAACATGTACTGCGAGTAACAAATATTTTCAAAAAAACGTCATAGTCTCATGGTACTTTAATTGTTATTCATTGTTACGCTGTGATAACACTTTGGAACGCATCACTAACATATTTTTTTAAAAAATAAGTGCGCAGTACAAGTTAATGGTAAATTTCGAAAAGTCTTAAAATTTCAATTTCAACAGTTATTTGTCACCTCAGCAGATTGTTATTTAATGTTACGCGAAAAGAATCGTTTGGAACGCGTGGGAAGTCGTATATCTGGGGGCGGCAAAAGCGCAGTACAAGTTAATGCTAAAATTGATGTCCAGTGAAAATTCCGAAAAAAATATTTGTTTACACAAGGAGGATTGTTATTTAATGTTACGTCATAAAATTGCTTTGGAACACGCGGTAAATGCAATTTCTAGAAGGGGGCGGCGATTCCCCGGTCAGGTACCCGTATCACGCCACGGGTGAAGTGATCGTAGTGTCTCACGGTACTTCCATTGTTAGTTATCATTGTTATGCAGTACTATCAATTCGGAACGTGAGAAACACGTTTGGAACGCGTGGGAAGTCGTCTACCTGGGGGCGGCAGGAGCGCTGTACATGTTAACGCTAAAATTGATGCCGAGTAAAAATTCTGAAGAAAATATTTTTTTGCACTAGGTTGATGTTACGTCAATATTTTTCTTTGGAACACGCGGCGAGTGCCATATTTCGAAGGGGGCGGCTAATACCCGGCTGGGCACCGTATCACGCCACGGGTGAAGTGGTCGTAATGTCTCACGCGACATCCATTGTTAATTATCATTGTTATGCAGTACTATCAATTTGAAACGTGAGAAACATGTTTGGAACGCGGGGGAAGTCGACTATCAGGGGGAGGCAGGAGCGCAGTACGTGTTAACACTAAAATTGATATCGAGTATCTGCAGATCTGCACGCTACGGGAGGAAGTGCCTGTTGTATTGACAAGGAGGGGTCAAAATTGAGGTGAATTATCCTAAATAGTTGTTTAGCTCTATTATGCATTTTTAGGCTGTACGATTAACTCTAAGTGGCCGATCTGCATGATTTTATGAATCTGCAGATCTGCACGCTACGGGGGGAAGTGCTAGTTGTATTGACCAGGACAGGTAAAAATTGAGGTGAATCATCTCAAATTGTTGGATTAGCTTTAGTATGCATTTTTATGCTGAAATTTTAACGCTAAAAGGCCGATCTGCAGGCTTTTATGAATCTGCAGATCTGTACGCTACAGGGGGAAAAGCTAGTTGTATTGACCAGGAGGGGTCAAAATTGAGGTGAGTTATTTTAAATTGTTGTATTAGCTCTATCATGCATTTTTATGCTGTACGATTAACTCTAAGTGGCCGATCTGCAGGCTTTCATGAATCTGCAGATCTGCACGCTACGAGGGGAAGTGCTAGTTGTATTGACCAGGACAGGTCAAATTTGAGGTTAATCATCTCAAATTGTTGGATTAGCTATATTATGCATTTTGATGCTGAACAATTAACGCTAAGTGGCCGATCTGCAGGCTTTTATGAATCTGCAGATCTGCACGCTACGGGGGGAAGTGCTAGTGGTATGGACCAGGAGGGGTCAAAATTGAGGTGAATCATCTCAAATTGTTGGATTAGCTATATTATGCATTTTGAGGCTGAACAATTAACGCTATGTGGCCGTTCTGCAGGCTTTTATGAATCTGCAGATCTGCGTGGTAGGGGGGAAGTGCCTGTTGTATTTACATGGAAGCGTCAAAATTTAAGCAAATTTTTGTAAATGGTATGATTGGCTGTTGCATGCAATTGGAGTCTGAGCGAATGAAGTAAAAGTGATTGTTCGAGTGTGTCGCTTCATTATTGTCATATTAAAATATGATCGGTAATGTTGTGCCTATTATTGGTCAACTTTAACTTTATTTTTGAATTGTAGTCTCATTTTCGTTGAATTACGGAATTTTAGGTGTTAATCTGCAGATTTGGGGTGTTAATCTGCAGATCTGCAGATGCGAGGTGTTAATCTTGCAGATCTGCCGATCTGCAGATCCGCGTTTCAGACAGACCCATTACCTGATACGCCAGGGCTACGTTCATTTTTTCGTAATGACTGGGGTTAATGTGGCTCTGTGTCAATTTTGGACATAAATGAATTCCCTCAGTCTTTTGAACTTCAACTATTTTCTTCCAGTGGTCTACTTTTACAATGCCATCAGGGGTCTGTATGGAAAAATTTAAAATATTACTCATATACGTTTGTATCATCACAACTGGTTCCGTCTTACCTGAAATGTTTTTATCCTGAGTACCCAATTTCTAATATTTTTGACCAAGTGTGGAAAATCGCTTATGAAGTGGAGCCTTCTGTTTTCGTCCATGAAATGTGGGACGGAACAGTTGCTGTCATCAATGCCAAGAATTTTCCACACACCTATTCCATGGTGAAAGCAGTGAGTGATTCGGCATTATGTGACTTCAGTAATTTCGTACCTCTGTTCCACGATGCGCCATCAGAGACGACTCCGTCCACGAAAAACCCAGCGTTCTCAGTTAGTGTTATCGCTTCGATAATTAATTTATTCAGAACTTGAGAAGGAGGGAGCAGCGTTCCTGCTAAGAAAGGCTCCTAACGCCTGTATCCATTTTCCGTGAAACGGTTGAAAAATAAAAACCAGAGCGTGATCTCCCTACAAATCTATTTGTTCTGGCGGCGTATACTGGCCGAGATCAGTGAAACCAATAATTTTAAAATGATTCTTGTCAAACTTGAGGTCTTTGCTGAGACAAATTTCGTCCAGTAGCAGCGTTCCTATGAGAGTACGTTCAAAGGTTATTTCAACAAACGAGAAAATCACTACAGTAACAATCACAACTAGTCCCTACCGTGTCTCTCTAATGGAGTCATGAGGGCTGCTTTTTTCTGCATGACCTCGAAAAGACTTGATTGGAAGCCGAATGCCGGTTTCAATTTTTTCAAGTACACACACATTCAATGTCGTTGGAGCTAGTAACGCCATTATTTGGTTTCGACACTAGAAATTGTACGCTGCGTTGCTGCGGATTTTTAGCAGTAGAGCAGTAGGCAGTGGTATACCCATGCCGTAGTGTATCTATTTCCTTCTCTCTTTTTTTTTTTTAGCCGCTGATAAACACGATAAAATGTTTTCTTTTTGTGGTTGAGGCAAATCAGGAGTCATGTCCCGTCCCACAAAAAAGATACTGACGTCTTTTTCCGTCTAGTGTGAAAGGGGCGGAACACTGCTATTTGAAAAAATATATTTTAAATTGAGGATACTATTAAATACAGCAGAGAATGGCAGCTTAAACCTATAAAAACTGAATAAGTTAATATTGTACAAGTTACCGCTGGTGGTTGGAAAAATGAAACTTTGTCCACGTCCGGCCTTCTACTCGAAGGGCGGTAACCACTTGTGCAGTGGGGAACAAAACACGTCCTCGGCATTTTACCTTTTAAAAAATATCATGACTATACGATTGCGTGAATAAATTACCTTACATATTACTTGAAAAATAAAAATTCTCTATCTTACCTCACTTAGCTCCGATTTCCAGTATGTCACTCACTGTCGGGCTCACTGTGCTCAATAGGGAAGTGGCAATAAAGATTCGTGTACGGGCCGAGCTTACTGTCTATTAACGGAGTAAAATTCAAGCACGATATCTTCTTGATAACATATGTTTCTTTCAACTCTTGGATTTATAGAAATTTTGTATTTAACGGGTTTTAGCCTTGTAGGCGACGAGAGCGCAGCCAATCGGGAGCAAAAGTCCCAACCCAAGAACCGCTTCATTTTTTTTATATAGAAACCATGGGAAGTCGAATAACTTGGTTTTCCATATGACTTTGAACTCAAGTCCTCCAGATCTGCTATACCGACGCTTAAAAACTACAAAATAGGCGTTTGAATCAAGGAATTATTAAACTTCATCAAAATAATAATCATTACCGGTGAACCTTCAGCAATACCGCAACGATATGCTTGCATTTTGATGAGTTGCCAGCCGTGCATGAACAGTTGGCTTCCACGATTTTCTCTTCGTTGTTTACGGTGACGTTGATCTCATAATGAGGAGGACCCGAGAAAATGACTGCTGAAGACAAGAGTCCGAATATATCGTTTTTCTCAGTCGTTCAGTTCACACTTCCGAGCAAAATGATGTGACCCGCACTTAACACTGCATCGCCCTGCTTGAACGCGTTAGTCCTGTCCTCGCCGATAAAGTCAAAAATACTTGAGAAAACTCAATAATTAAAAGAAGTATTGTTTTCCACGAGCGAACACGCCTCTAGACTAACACAACAAATCGTCTATAAAGAAAAGAATTAACAAAATCTCGAATTAAACTCGCGCACAATAATGTCAAAACCCTAAAGTATCCACTTCGAAGACTATTTCGTCGAAAAAAGGCCTTAAATAAATAAATTTTAAGAAAATTCTGGAAGTCGACCTCGTGGTCCGTTGACAATGGCATGCACTGATAATTTTGATCCTAACTATCAAAGTTGTATAGAACCCAAGTTCTTCCACTCATCACGATCACTATGGTAACGGTGGACATTTATAAAATTTGAAATTTTGATCCCGTCAGAGCGCACTTACAACATTTGGTCTCAACTTTTTCTTTAATAAAGTGTCTGCTTCACAAACTACATGTGAAGCAAATAAAATTACAGCTGGATTTTGGACATTTTTCATTTTCACTGATAGAAGATTTTTTTATTATTTTGATTCTTTTCGATCCATTTTCTTTATAAATTAATTTATTTTCAACTTCAAATTCCGTCGTGTTTCGTGCCCCCATGTAAAACCCAGCTCAGCCAGAGAAACTGTAGATAGATGTCCGCCGTTTGTAAGTCGAAGGTAGAGCGCAAATTTTCAAAATAAAAGTTCAAGATGGTTTGGAAGTTATTTTGGGGACAAACTTTTTGAAAATGTATACAAAGCATTTTATGTATTATTTTCTGCAGATTGGAATGAGTACTTGAAATCCGTGCAGCACAAATAAGGCGTGAAAAATTATGCCATGTACTTGACGAAGGCTGTTTGGTGGGGGCGAGGGCGAGGTATACTATCTGCGTGAAACTCGCCCTCAACGTTCGGTCTGCAGAGGGGATAGAAGAAACACCATGCTCACCTGAATCTTGAGAATGCCCAGGATCTCGCTGCACGTGACAAAACATCGTAAAACAACAACATTTCAATAGATTATACAATAAACTTTTTTTAGCTCAACGGAAATATTCTTCAGTTTTAGTCTGCTTGAACCATTCATCCACTATTCATTACTATTATGTCGTGATAGACCCGATATTCATAGTTTTCATTTGGTTTAATAAACTATTATTTTTTTATTTGTTCATAAGCGTTTTCCGAACCGCCAAATTTTGAGACCAAATGTCATGTGGCACTCTGGCGGGAGCAATTTTCCCTCTAGCTTTAGTGACCACGCGTTATCAGAAGAGAAATGACTTGGTATCTATACGACTTTGCTAACTATATTCCCCCTCTCACTTACTACCGCAGCGAGCTCTCTAGGAGCTGAACGGGGTCTATCAATTTCGAATGAAAGGACTACATAGGAAGCGAAGGACGCAACTGATTTTTCCCTATTGGGTGTATGTAAATGTTGAATAGTACATTAGTTTGCACGGACATGACACCGAGTCACAAAATTTTTTCTGGGTAGAGACGGGTCAGCAGCAATAAGGAGGGGGGACATTCTTTATCAGCATCCCTACAAAAACCGGACCTCTTGAAACTGAATAAATAATTATTAGAGCCCAGCGAACTTATAGTTTATTTCCTCTCCTTTACTGATTATTTTTAGCAACATTACTGCTTGAACATTTGCCTCCTCTTCGAAAATATATTTTTTTGAATTTGGCGGGTTTTAGCCTTTTTATTATATCAACGGGAGCTAATTTCCCAACCCACATAAAAATTCACTTTTTTTTTCGAGTCGAATAACTTGGTTTTCCATATGACTTTGATGCAAACACAGGAAAAATGAAATGCCAAAAATAGCAGGTGAATTTCAAGGTGGCGTACGTCAGCTGTTTTATGGTCTCATGAGTGGCAAAATTGATGAAAACTTCTCCATTCGATGGCCTTTCGAATGGTGTATTACAAACCGTATTTACGTGAACCATGAGGGCAGCAGGCACGCTGGAAACAGAAAAAACCTAGGAAAATGGTCGTATTGGAGCGATAATCACTTGGGATTATGTCCTTAGCAGACCCTCTAATTTTCAAAATACGATTCAGTCTACGGGAGTAACTTCATTTCAACGGCGGTATGGCCTCTCGGCGTGCTCTACTAAGAAGGACAGAGTGCTCACCCCCCTCCCTTCTAATGAATCAATAATTTTTGATACATAGCTATAGCCACGCAGATAGTAGTAATCTGGGACCCATGTGGTTTTCCCGCTCCCTTCCATCGCCATCATAACCCCCTCTCATGATGGCTAGAATTATTTTTCATGTCCGCAGGAGGTATGAAATGCTTAAAAAGTCGACCACGCTTCTTATGTGACGGGTCTCTGGGCTCTTTTCATTAAAGAACGGGAGACTTGGCGTGATTCTCAAGGGAAGTGTAAAAATTAGTATCAACGCCGAGTCAAGGACAAGGAATCTACCACCACCTCCGGGCATGCCAAGTGGTTGAAGTTACAATAATTATGGATCCATCCGTAGGAGTGGGGGCTGAGAAACTAACCTTCACGTTTGAATTCATGTCTCACCGCCCCTAGATGAAGTTAGCATTTCACCATATCCCATAGCCGTCTTATTTTGCAAATTACAGGGGTCCGCTAAGGACATAATCCCAAGTGATTATCGCTCCAATACGACCATTTTCCTAGGTTTTTTCTGTTTCCAGCGTGCCTGCTGCCCTCATGGTTCACGTAAATACGGTTTGTAATACACCATTCGAAAGGCCATCGAATGGAGAAGTTTTCATCAATTTTGCCACTCATGAGACCATAAAACAGCTGACGTACGCCACCTTGAAATTCACCTGCTATTTTTGGCATTTCATTTTTCCTGTGTTTGCATGCAGATTACATGTTCAAATTAATTCCGAAACCCCATTCTAACGACAGATTCGAGAAGGAAATTTTCTGCTCTTTCCGAATCAGTCATTAGTTTCTGTCTAAACTTGGATTGCGAGCTGTGAACCCGCTCTTTGTGTAAAAGATCACGAAGAGCGTGAAAAACAGGAAAATGCCGATATCTCGTAAGGTAACCACTTTCGACCATATGCTCATATGGTATTTTTGGTGCGTCCAGGTGTGTTCTACAACATGGCAAAGTATTGCACATTCCTCCTGAAACACCCTGTATATTGTATTAATAAACTTGAGTAACTACAGGTAAGACTAATAATAAAACATATCTGTACAAGGAAAATATTGGGGGGGGGGGGTTTCGCACCGTTACAATGTCATGTCCCTTCGACTAGAGGAAATACCAGATCGGGGTGGTAAGAATCGCACAAAGCAATGCACTGACAATTAAGCGTATTATACTTTAATATGAATCTACTGTGTATATTTTCTTGAAAGCCTATTTTTTTGGTGAATCAGAAAGGGGTGGGATTGTAGCAAGCTTCGTATTATACGACAGGTTAATGTTAAATCCACAATATTTCTGTCATATTTTCTGGGCAATCTCTGTTGCACTCATTCCTCATAGTCATTTCCTGGTGGGGAATTCGACAAAATAGGTATAGGTCTGACTCAAGCCAGGTTTTAAAAAAATGAGAGGCACAATGAAAAATATAATTTTCCTCCTGTAAATATGCAATCAAGTCGTTAGGTAGTTTTAGATACTCATAAAACTGTGAACTGTGAATAGTTACTCTGAGTTATAATACTGTGCAAGCTATATACAAACAACACAATTTTACTCACTTTGCTGCAATATACCACAACCTATTACTACTTGTAAACCGAATTCTTCCACCTAATATTGTGTAATTTGTATACAGATTCTCATGTTCTCACATTCTATGATGCTTCATGAAGTATTCCTCTTTCATAAACCATACAACTTGATCGATGTACCCTGAAAACGACTTGAAGTATCAACGTAGAAAATAAAACAAATTAACTCAATTTGACTTCCTGCCTTTTTAGTGCATTTCATTCTGAAAATGCACTATTGGTCTCGTCGTGATGGTGGCAAACATGGGTCATGTCATGTTTTTTTCACGTTTCAGAACCTCTAGAACACGAATTTAGTGGTCTCCAGGATTCATACATACGTATATTGATTTATTTATAATATTACGGCCGTTTTCTTGTTAGCACGATAACTCTCGAAGAAATCAATTTAGTGGAACGTGCTTTGGCACAAAAATCAGTAGTCATAAGACCCCGGTCGGTATTGCATTTGGGCAAAATCGGTCAAGGTGGAAGGGGGAAAAATAGGGGTTGAATGGTCAAAAAATCACTATAAATCACTAGTTGATTCTAGAAGCATCATATTCAGTACGTATACTCCATGTTAGAGTAGCCTTTTATTCCCATTTTAATTTTTTGAAAAAGTCGAAGGGGAGGGAGTGTTGCCCCCGAAGTGGAAGTAAGTGTGTGGTCTTGTTAGCACGATAACTCTTGAAGAAATCAATTTAGCGGAACGCGCTTAAGCACAAAAATCAGTAGTCATAAGACCGGCGAAATCTGTCAAGGTGGAGAGGGAAAATAGGGGTTAAATGGTCAAAAAATCACTATAATTCACCAGTTGATTCTAGAAGCATTATATTCGGTACGTATACTCCATGTTAGAGTAGCCTTTGATTCCCGTTTTAATTTTTCGAAAAAGTCAAGGTGGTGGGGGTGGTCCTTTCGGTGTGGAAGTGTAAAAACAGCGTTGAACTTCACTAGTTCATCTTAGCGCTCTAAAATTCGACTCAATAATTTAATGTAACGAAAGCCCTGGGTTCCATTGAGATTTATCGAAAACTTTGATGGGGGAGGGTGAAATGGGGGATGAAATTTCAAAAAAATCGCTTAAATTCACACGTTTAGGTATTATAAAATTTAATATAACAAAGCCCTTGGAAAACTACCGAAACTTTTCGACATTTTGAAGAGAGGGTGGTGAAAATAGAGGAAGAAGTTCGGCTTAATGAAACAAATAATGGTATCAAAATTATTACTTCTGGGACGGCTTAGGGTATCCGTATACATAATGAAATGCACTCTTTCCGACCGCCAGCTGCCCGAGCGAAATTTTCATTTTTGAACTTGGAGCTTCGCGCGAAATAAACCAGAGGTGGAGTGAAAATTAAACAAATAACCATGGAAACTAAATTTTGATGAAGAAGGAAGGGGGAAGTGAAGCTAACCTTCCCATTTCCCCCGAGAAGCTACCTTCCCCTGGCTTCGAAAATTTAGCGAAGTTTCCCTTCTTTACGACAGCATAGTTATTATATTCTATGGTTATGATCATCAACATTTCAAGAACTCTTGCGCTGTATTTTGTTTGTTTGACGTGAGAAACCGTTAGTTAAATTATCTTATGTCTTCATTTACATGATACTGATCGTTTTCCTCTTTATTGTCGCTCCGGCAGCTGGTTATCGATAATGCGCCGGCTTGCTCAGCAACAGAACCAATTTTTCGAATTTCGCTCACTACAACATACACAATTTTATTTTTGTAACAGTATATTAATCAGCGAGTGAGGAAAGGGCCACTTTACGCACGAGTTGTTTGGTAAACGAGGCAACGCCGAGTTTGCTAATTACTTACAACGAGCACGTAAAGACGCTTCTCACTAGTTGCGAACGCTATTTTTCGCTCGACCGAACAAATATTACCTGCGTCACTTCACTTTGAACAGCGTGTTATCACTCCAAACGGACGGTATTAGTATGTTACACAACGAATGAGGGAAGTAGAATTTTGCACGCGAGTTTTTTTTTGGCTCACGAGGCGCAGCCGACCCAGCTTGACATAGCCTAATAAAAACAGAGTCGATTTCCATTCGTGTGCAATTTATAACGTTAGGTCAACTACAAAATTATAAAGCGGAAGCCTGCCCCCCTATTCTGTAACTCTTAACGCGTGCGTTAGCGAAATAAACAAGGTGAATAATTAAAAATTATCAGCTGAGAAAATTCGCTAACGCACGCGTTAAGAGTTACAGAATAGCCCCCTGGTAACGTTAGAGAACCTTTAAAACACAGGTACTGCAACACGGATTTCAGCGCCATATTTGGTCCCTCCGTCGTTAGGGTAAACACAATATCATGAAAGAAAAACTTGTCATCGTAACAGCAAACAACGCAGAATGCGGTCGAAATAAATAAAAATACTCTACTTGTCAATGAGATCAGGTGACAATTAAAATCATATGAGGGACCAAGTATGGCGCCGATAGGCCTGTTGAAAGAGGTAAATAACTGGATAAAGCCTGAATGGCTGGGGGGTGGGTAGAAGGGTTGTCACAAATATGGCCACCAAAGTACACCTTCAGAACCTTGAATTTACCTCTACAACGTCAGGTTATCAACAAAAATGCTCACCTCCCCCTGAGATTAATGCAAAATTACAAAAAAAGAGCCCGAGTTAGAATGAACAAGGGGTATTTCGGGGGATTTGTTCGGTAAAAACAAAATAAAACTCGTCAACACTCTCGTTCTCAAAGCGGGGACGACTTGATGTTCATACGATTTCATTGTAAATGTCATCGATCGTGGCACGTAGCCGTGTTTTCAAGTGTATTTTGGTGTTTATTTTCTAAAATAAGTGGCCCTGATCGCGTTCCATCAACATACTAGGAAAAATATTACATGTGCGAGACAGTCATGAGCCGCTCCGTCTCTTGAGGACTGCGAAACAAGGATTTGAACAAAAGTCGCCACACTCGTGCAGTTCTCGCTCACGGGTCTTCTCATTCGCAGTGCTGCCCCCCTATTCTGTAACTTTTAACGCGTGCGTTAGCGAAATAAACAAGGTGAATAATTGAAAGTAATCAGCTGAGAGAATTTGCTAACGCACGCGTTAAGAGTTACAGAATAGCCCCCCTGGTACATATAATGTTTCTGAATTAGTTTGTTTCTTGCTTGCGAGCGATTATTATGAGAAATAAACGTTCGTGATTTCTTAGCCCTGTATTTCTCTTTGCCATCAGAGGATCGACCCCTGAAGAAACATACCCAAAAATACACAACACATCAGTAAAAAACAAGCTATCTTGAACTCAGAAACATGAAGTATTCCATGAAAAACATGAGTGACGGATTTCCCGGTGGCTTCTGTCGTGATTCCCGGAAGAGGATTGGAGCTACTTGCGCACGTTGACATATCCGGAAGAAGTCCAACAACTCGCGCATGGTCGACCGTTTAAAATAAAGATTCTCCGGAGTATGGTTGTGGGTTATTCACTTCATTAATGCCCTGTGAAGCCATCTAAAAACTCACAGTGACAATTTCCAGACATACTAGAGGAAAAAAGAACAAAACTAAAAATTCAATGTGGACAATGACATGTGTAAATAAAAAACAACTTGACTTGAGGTTACTTTGTGGTTCACGAGGTGCACCTCCCACCATTACTACGGTCAACAAATTTCAAGCCCAAGCTTTCTCCATTCATTTTTATCTCTATGTGTTGAAGTCATAGAGATAAAAATGAATGGAGAAAGCTTGGGCATGAAATTTGTTGACCGTAGTTATGGTGGGAGGTGCACCTTGCGAACCACAAAGTAACCTCACGTCAAGTTGTTTTTTATTTATTTTACTCATGTCCACCATGTCCACTTTGAATTTCTAGTTTTGATCTTTTTTCCTCTAGCATGCCTAGAAATTGTCACTGTGAGTTTTTTGATTGTTTCACAGGGCATTAATAAAGTGAATAAACCCACAAATATACTCCGGAGAATCTTTATTTTAAACGGTCGACCATGCGCGAGTTGTTGGACTTCTTTTCCGGATATTTCAACATGCCCAAGTAGCTCCAATCCTCTTCCGGGAATCACGACAGAAGCCACCGGGAAATCCGTAACTCATGTTTTTTATGGAATACGTCATGTTTCTGAGTTCAAGATAACTTGTTTTTACTGATGTGTTGTGTATTTTTGGGTATGTTTCTTCAGGGGTCTATCCCATAATAATCGCTCGCAAGCAAGAAACAAACTAATTCAGAAACATTATACATACCACCACTGCGAATGAGAAGACCCGTGGTTCGAGCACAGCGAGAACTGCATGAGTGTGGCGACTTTTGTTCAAATCCTTGTTTCGCAGTCCTCAAGAGACGGAGCGGCTCTTTCTGAACTCGTGACTGTCTCGCCCATGTAATATTTTCCCTATTATGTTGATGGAACGCGATCAGGGCAACTTATTTTAGAAAATAAACACCAAAATTCACTTGAAAACACGGCTACGTGCCACGTACGATGACATTTACAATGAAATCGTACGAACATCAAGTCGTCCACGCTTTGAGAACGAGAGTGTTGACGAGTTTGATTTAGTTTTTACCGAAAAAATTCCCCCAAAATACCCCTTGTTCATTCTAACTCGGGCTCTTTTTTTGTAATTTTGCATTAATCTCAGGAGGGGTGAGCATTTTTGTTGATAACCTGACGATGTAGAGGTAAATTCAAGGTTCTGAAGGTGTACTTTGGCGGCCATATTTGTGACAACCCTTCTACCCACCCCCCAGCCGATTCAGGCTTTCTACAGTTATTTACCTCTATGGTTTGAAGTACTCGTGTTTTACAGTGCCTTATAGTTACGTCAGGTTGCCTAGATACATCCCACCCCTGCCTTCCCCTGTTCGGTGAGGTAAAATTTGTACGCCACTACTCTTCAGTGAGGTAAAGTTTTTACATCACTGGTGTGTATCTCTCGACTTCCTGCTGTTTTTTTCCCCTGTAAACTCGAACTTTACACGCTGGGCACGTGAAAAGTACTTTACATCACTCCTAGCAGTGATGTGAAATACTTTCGTTCACTCCGTGACGTTATTGATCGAACGTTATCAATTGCACACGAATGGCAACGGACTCTGTTTTTATTAGGCTTCGGCTTATGTCAAAAGCTGGGTAGCTAGCCATGCGAAAAATAGTGTGCACAACTCGGTGAGGGAGTAGAATTGCCTCGTGAGCCAAACAAAACTCGCGTTCAAAATTCTACTTCCCTCACTCGTTTTATATATATACACACTATTTCATGTCAGTTGTAAATCTTTACCGTACAGTTTTCAAAAACTGAAGCTAAAAAGTGCCAGGTTAGGAAAAATTCAACTCACTGGAGTAATCATGCTATCGTAATGGGTGACTTAAGAAGCAGGTAGCGCAAAAACTCAAACTTTACAAGCAGCTCACGTGAAAAGTATTTTCTCTTGATCCACGGAGAAAGTGGCTATTTTCACCATGGCAACCTCACGTCGAAAGAAACACTTTTATCTCAGCGTGTTTTTGCTTACTTTAAGTCACGGAGTGAACGAAAGTACTTTACGTCACTGCTAGGAGTGACGTAAAGTACTTTCCGCCACTGTTCGAAGTGACGTGTTTGGAGTGAGTCGTGGTGAAGTGCCTCACACTTCGCCGGTCAAGCGAAAAATAGCGTTCGACACTCGTGAGGAGTGTCTTTACGCGCTCGTTGTTAGTAATTAGCAAACTCGACTTCGCCTCGATCGCGAAAGACAACTCGCGCGTAAAGTGAAGCTTTCCTTACACGTTGTGAAATATACCATTACATCACTCCTAGCAGTGACGTAAAGTACTTTCGTTCACTCCGTGACTCCGTGAGTAAGGAAATATCACGCTGAGATTAAAGTGTTTCTTTCGTCGTGAGGTTGCCATGGTGGAAATAGCCACTTTCTGCGTAAGCCAAGCGAAAACCAAATTTCGCACACTACAAGCTCTGCCTCACTAAGCAACCAGCATCTCTGATTTTGACCACTTGTAAGGCATCACTTTTACTGAAGTTTCTTGCAAAAAAAGAAACATCGGGCTAACAGAAACGCAAATTTCTTGTATTTTGCTCCATAAAACCAATTTTGAGGATTTTTCGCTAAAAATAATATATTCGTGGATGTTTGTTGCTGACAAACCGATTTCGAGGGTCGGCTTTAAATGGGGACCCACTTTGCTGGTTTTTCGCACTAAAATCCCATTTTCGCAGGCTCGACTCTCAATTTCGTGTGTTTTGGCTAGCTCAAACCGTGTTTAGCCCGCTGTGCCATCCAGACTTATGGTGTGGGAGATGAAATGCCAGCTATGTTTACCGCCTTCAGGTCTAAAATTTAAAGTTTAGCTCCAAAAGTATCACTTTCCGGTGGGGGGGCAGGGAGAAGTTTAAGTTTTTTGACATAAAATACGAAATAGAAGACTACAAACGACAGTTTTCCCAGCAGATATTTATTTTTTGACTGATAGTGGCCGTTTCTATGCTAATTTAGTCTCTGATGACCGTGAATTGATGCGGTTCTAACCAACAGATCCTGTAATAAGCCTGCAAAAAGGCAATGGTGCATCTGATCTTTTCGCCATTGAAGCTGCCCACAGGCGTGGTCCACGTTTTCCTCAAGAGGAGTTGCACACAGTCCCCCCCCCCCCTACAATTTTACTCATGAATGAGCACTATTTTTTGCCTCGAATTGACGTTTTTCTTTAATTTTAGGTGAAACTGAGTGCTTTTTCTCCATTCTACCTCGAACTAGCCCATTTTCTTTATTTTAGCCGTGAAAAGGTCTGAAAAACCCGTGAAATAATGCATTTTTGATTTACAATTTAAATTATACGGCCAGCACTGGGCATCGCCTAACCGCGAATTTGGTGCGTTCTGTCAATTTCAGCCGGAAAAGAGCAGTTTTTCCATCAATTTGGATGAACCCAATTTCTCAATTTTAGCCACGACAGTTCACCAATCAACAACAAACGTGGGGTCAAATGGGGTGGTTATGCGTTGACGCCGTGTATTTCATGGCGTCTTTTAAAAATACGGCACCATGCATTTTGGTGCAGCTAGCCACTGACCACCCAACTCCGACCTCCAGCCTTCCCGGCGTCTTTGACGCGCCGTGCTGTGGCATCCGCGGCACGGTTGGCGGCCCTGTTACGGAGAATTCTCTTAACAATTGGAGGAGGGGTATGGGCCGTGTAGTGGCGAGGGCACGGTCTTAAAAGAACTCGCTACCAACCCAAGGCGTTATGCGATCCGTGCCGAAGGGTGCGTGACACAGGGTGAGCTGTGTATTTAACGGAGCCTCAGGGATACCAGGCGACCTCCCTGAGTATTAAGCCTTCCCACGTCATGCGGGGCTCTGCCGTGGGTGACTTTTATTTCCCTAGCTGCTCGTGGGACCGTTTATGGATCGCGATCGTTTTACTTTGACAAACCCAGGGTTCATAACTCTGGAGCAGGTTGAGGACGAGCTTCTCAGTAGCCCTAAGCCTGCTCAGCCCGGCACCGCGGAGATGACGGGGGAGACCACCTCAATGGAGGTGGTTGAGCCCGGAACCTCCGGTGGTGTCGCTGAGGGAGTAGTCTCCCTCTCGGGTTCGCCGGTATCCGGCGTACCCGAATTACAAGCGGGTCAGGGAACGGTATCCGAACCCGTCGATCCCGCAACAGCGGCGCCTGGAGACCAGGAGATCGCTGATTTTGACAAATACGTCTCTGGCCTGAACAGGGATCAGAGGCGACGCTTTTTGTGGCTGGTTCGGAAGAAGGGGGAGGAACCGGAAGCCGCCAGGGCGAGTGCTCTGCAGATGGTGGAGAAGAGGACGAAGGGGAGAGCCTCTGCAGAGACGACTCCGGAGGGAGCCGTGAAAAAGAAGCGAAGGACGACCGCACAGGGTCCTTCGTACACCGGAGCGCTCAAGGGAAGGAAGCTTGGTGTGGTTCATAGAGACTACCCAGCAGTCCTCCTCTTGGACGACCAGCTTGAGGCCCTGGAAAGGAGCATTGAAGCTGCTATTGTTGCGCTGGAACCTAAAGCTGGGGAGGTAGTGCCCCAGTTTGATGGTCTGGTGCGAAGGAGGGGATGGCTATCCATCACCTGCGAGGATGACGAGACGGCTGTTTGGTTAAAGTCGCTCGTTGAAAGTATCGTACCCTGGGAGGGGGCAAGGTTGAAGGTGGTTGAGGGGAGTGACCTGCCCAAGCCCAGGGTGGCGGTTGCATTTCTCCCGAAGTGCGCGGATCTGGGGAATGAGCAAGTCCTTCAGTTCCTCGTGCGCCAAAATCGGGGGTTAAATGTGGGACAGTGGAAGGTACTGTCCAGGAGTGTGCCTCAGGGCACGCCGGCTTTGATGATGACCCTGCTCATCGATGAAGAGTCGGCGAAGATCCTGGAAAGGAATAATGTAGTCCACATCAGGTTCGGCAAGGGGACCATCCGGCCTAAGGCTCGGAAGGGGGAAGGATCATCCTCCGGCCCCCGGCAGCAGCCGATGGAGGTGGATCAGGTAGCCGCTGCTGTGCGGGGTCCCACCCCCGCACCGCGGCAGGAAGAGCTATCTGTGGGAACAGCGGTTGGCGCCACGGCATCCGGGCAGTCAACGCAGGTAGCTCCCTCATATGCTAGGCCATCGACTAGCAAGGCGGGGGAGAGAGGTGATAGTGTCGGACCAGCGGGGGGTGAAAGAGTCCCGAAGGCGGCAGGTCGGGCACGGAAACCCCACCCTACTCCGAGTAAGGCGATGCTGAAGAAGCAATCGCGGAGTGGGGTACATAAGGGGAATAAGTGACCGCTACGGGGTTGCGCTTCCTCCAGGTGAATCTGCATCGTGCGGCAGCGGCGTCGGCCGTCTTGAGCAGGGTGTTCACTGGGGGAAGCTATGACGTCGCCATGGTTCAGGAGCCATGGGCATGGGAGAGGCAGGTCAAGGGCCTCTCTGCGACAGCAGGTAAGCTGGTTTACTGTAGGGATGAGGAGCGGCCACGAACTGCGCTGCTTCTAAGTCCCGCAGTGAAATTTTTAACTATGCCAGAATTTCTGTGCAGAGATTTGACAGCAGTCATCCTGGAAGCCAAGGACGAGGACCGGACCCGGAGGTGTGTGGTAGCTTCCGCGTACTTCCCGGGGGACGCTGAGGTGACGCCGCCGGAGGAGCTTCAGCGTTTGGTCCTGTACTGCAGCGCGAGGAACTTGCAGCTGATTGTGGGTTGTGATGCGAATCACCATACCATCTGGGGAAGTACAGATGTCAACGCCAGGGGTGAGTCACTCTTTCAATTTTTGATGACGCATGACCTGGTGGTGGTAAATCAGGGCTCGATCCCTACTTTCGTGACAAGTGCGAGGAGTGAGGTCCTGGATGTTACTCTGGCTAGCCAGTTTTTGGCCAATAGTGTCAGAGATTGGAAAGTCGTGTCAGAAACATCAATGTCTGACCATAGGCTGATTTCGTTTGAGGTCGAGTTTCCTAGGGTTAGAAGTACAGAGTATCGGAATCCCAAGAACGCGGATTGGGAGGTCTTTAAGGGGCGTCTTGAACAGGAGTTGTCTGAGATGGACCTGGACATTCAGTGCCACGCCGATCTCGATAGGGCGGTGGAGGCGATAAATTCAGCGGTCCTCAGTGCGTATGAGGAAAGCTGTCCTGTTAAGGTGAAGAAGGGGAACAGGGAAGTCCCTTGGTGGAACAACGAGCTGGAGATGCTCAGAAGAGAAACGAGGAGGCTTTACAATAGGGCCAGATCACGTGGGGAGTGGGAGGCTTATAGGCACTCCCTCACGGAGTATAACAAGGCCCTTAGGAAAGCAAAGCGGGCCACGTGGAGGACCTTCTGTGAGGGGATGGAGAATGTGTCCGTTATGGGCAGACTACAGAGGGTCCTGTCCAAAGAGAGCCCGGGCCAAATTGGTCTAATAAAAAAGGCAGATGGGGCGTATACCGAGAGCGCTAAAGAGACCCTGGAGGTCCTCCTGCGAAGTCATTTTCCTGATTCCAGGGATGCAGGGGCCTCAGATGTTCAGGGCGAAGTGGTGGCTGACTGCCAGCCAGCAAATAATGCAATATGGAGCGCATCGGGGAAATTGTTTACGCCCGCGAAAATTAAATGGGCTATCGGCTCATTTAAGCCCTATAAATCCCCTGGGCCGGACGGGATATTCCCGGTCATGTTACAGCGTGGCCTGTAGGTCCTGGAGCCGCGTCTCAGAAGGATATTTAGGGCAAGTTATGCATTATCGTATATACCGAAGGCATGGAGGGAGGTCAGGGTTGTGTTCATTCCTAAGTCGGGAGCAAACTCCTCGGCCCAGGCAAAGGCGTACCGACCCATAAGCCTCATGTCCTTCCTCCTTAAAACAATGGAAAAGGTAATTGGCCTGGATATCAAGGACGGTTGCCTTAAAATTAAACCAATCCAGAGGGGGCAGCATGCCTACCAGGCGGGAAAGTCTACTGAGACCGCCCTAAACGAACTGGTGGGTAAGGTTGAGAAATCTCTGGAGGCGAAAGAAACTGCGCTGGGCTGCTTCCTGGACATAGGTGGTGCTTTTGATAACACCACCTATGACTCTATGGAGGCTGCAGTAAGGAGCAGAGGTGTTGATCCATCTTCAGTGAAATGGATCAAGGGGATGCTGGAATGCCGCGTCGTGACTTCGGAGCTGGGAGGGGAGACTGTTTCCGTGTTGCCCTCAAGGGGGTGTCCCCAGGGGGGTGTGCTCTCTCCTTTGCTCTGGTTGCTCGTGGTGGACGAGCTTCTCGCTATCCTAAAGGAGCAGGGTTATGAGGTAGTTGGTTACGCGGATGACCTTGCGATTCTAGTTAGGGGCAAATTTGATGATACCACATCCAGTAGGATGCAGGGTGCCCTTAACATAGTGCAGCGATGGTGCAGCAGGCATGGTCTCAGGGTTAACCCTGAGAAGACCACCCTTGTTGCGTTTACCAGGCGGAGGAAGCTGGCATTAAAGGTAGTTCGACTGAATGGAGAAGTGTTGAAAGTAGGAAAAGAAGTCAAGTACCTTGGAGTTACCCTGGATCAGGGGCTCAAATGGAACTCGCATATCAAGAGGGTGCTGAATAAGGCCACGTTCGCATTGTGGGCTGGTCGGAAAATGTTTGGCAAAACATGGGGTCTAAAGCCAAAAATGGTGTTGTGGCTGTACACAGCCGTTGTTAGGCCTATCGTCACCTATGGCTCACTCCTATGGTGGCAGAAGACGAAACAAGGGACAGTCCAGGCCTTGCTGAGTAAGTTGCAGCGCCAGGCCTGTCTTGGAGTAACGGGTGCTATGCATTCGTGCCCGACGGCAGCCATGGAGGTGTTACTGGACATGCCTCCCCTGCACTTTCATGTGCAGGCGACCGCATATATGGCGGCGGTGAGACTGCTGCGGGCGGAGTACGTGAAGCGGGGTGTCCAGGTTGGGCACTTGCGTGTTCTGGAGGAATAAGTTGCATGTAGTGAGGCGGGTGAAGTCGTTACGGATCTCATGCATGTGAGGATGGATTTTGAGAAACCCTTTAAGGTCGACATAGGCAACCGCGACCTTTGGGATAAGGGTTTGCCGAGGTTTAAGCCCGGCACGCAAGTATGGTATACTGATGGATCTGTGAAGGATGGGGGTGCTGGCATTGGGGTCTTTGGCCCCAGGCTTCAGCATTGGGAGTCCCTTGGGACGACCGCCACCATCTTTCAGGCGGAGATCTATGCTATAGAAGCCTGTGCGCGGAAGATTAGTGAGAGGGGTCTCCGGAAAGCGAAGATCTTTATCCTGTCTGACAGCCAGGCGGCTCTTAAAGCCCTAGGCTCAAGCGTCGTGAACTCGAAGCTAGTTTGGGGATGTCTTGAAGCCCTCAGGCCTGTGGCAACGGCAAACAGCCTTACTTTGATGTGGGTGCCGGGTCACAAGGGGTTTGAGGGGAATGAAATGGCTGATCAACTCGCGAAGAGAGGATCAGAGATGCCTTACGTGGGCCCGGAGCCAAGTCTCGGGGTCACGAAGTCCTTCACGAAGAGGCAGGTGCAGGCGTGGTTGGACGAGAGGCATCGTGAACACTGGGTTAGACAACCAGGTCTCAGGCAGGCCAAGCTCTTTGTCACTCCAAAGGGACGATCGGAGAAGGGCCTGATCTCTCTGAGCCGAGGAGACCTTAGAATCTTGGTGGGACTGCTAACGGGACATTG
Organism: Corythucha ciliata; assembly: GCA_038030265.1. NCBI lineage: Eukaryota > Metazoa > Arthropoda > Insecta > Hemiptera > Tingidae > Corythucha > Corythucha ciliata. The sequence goes on from CM075938.1 coordinate 31,660,049, forward strand.
TGCCCTTCGATATACACTCAGACTAATGGAGAAGTCTGACACGGACATTTGCAGATTTTGTGACCTGGCCGTGGAAACAGCAGAGCACGTACTGTGTGAGTGCCAGGCTCTGGGGCGGTTACGCTTTCTACATCTTGGAAATGATGTGCTTCAACCGGAGGACATCTCCAGGATGGCTACGGCAAATATCCTCAACTTCGTTAAGGAGTGGTGGTGGAGGACGCTTGAAAGCTAGCGTCTTTCTTGGCAGGGCAACCTGAGGGGACACCACAATAGATCTTATAGGTCGAGTTTGTTAGGAGATAGTTTCTTCTGGGCTTCCCTCCCCGTTTAATAATAATAAAAAAAAAAAAAAAAAAAAAAACAACAAACGTTGACAATTTTTCTCAATTCGTTTTCCCTCAATTTTAACCGCAAATTAGCGCTTTAATCCCAATTCTGCCTTGAGCAATTTTTCCCCCTTTAAATTTTAGTAGTGAAAGGGTCCACACTGTCCGCGTGTTAGCGAATTTCATTAGATTTGACCAGGACGTTGCATCGCGAAACCTTGAAATCGGCGTTTTCCTCAATTTCACCTGCGAACGAACAATTTTCCTTAATTTTAGCCGTGAATAAGACCGTGGCTAAGTCGCGCTCTTTCTCAATTGTATGTATAAAAACGGTAAATTAGCACTTTTTCGCAATGTTTACCGGGATGTTGGTTTGAGAATCCACGAACTGACGCCTTCTCTCAATTTTACCTGCGTGAATGAGCTCCATTTCTCAATTTTAGCTGTGAATTGGCGTTTTTCACCAATTTTAGCCGGAAATGAGTGAATTTTCTCAATTCTACATTGAACGAGCAATTTATTTTGTCAATTTTAGCTGTGAAACCGTGAATTAGCACTTTTTCTTAATTTCGGCCCGGACTTTGCATCGCGAAGCCGCAAATTGGTGTGTTTTCTCGATTTCAACCGCGAATAATGACATTTATTTCTCAAGTTTAACGTGAATCATCGCTATGTCTCAATTCTAGCCGTGAGTGGGTGTTTTTCCTCAGTCTTAGCCGCAAAATGTATTTTTCTGGATTCCATCCGCGAACGAGCACTTTTTCTCAAGACGTGCGCCCCCCCCCACTCCAAACTCTGGATCCTCCGTGCCTGGCTGGGGCTGCCCACCCCTTGATCACAGGCTGGCTACGCCTCTGGTCATGGTGGATTTCACAGAGACCTCAATATTGTTGATAATGATAAATGTCAGTAGGCACAGAAATTGACACTGGGTCAAACATCCCTAGTTTCTCCTACTCAAAGGCGGTTCTATCCCCAAAGTATCCCTTCCTGACCCCTCTTTCATTCTTACCTTTTTCTCGTCGTTTCTTGGCGTATACGACATCCATAAAACTCCAGATTTCGGTACGAAGTTATAAAAACAAATGGGAGTAGAACCATATGACCAACAACCGAAAAGAGACCAATGAGTTTCCGGTTGCCACGTCTGTTTCAGCCAAGTGGTCTTCACCAGATAATTAAGGATTTTCCAAAACGGTTACTGATTGTCAAAGATCAGCATAAATCAATGACAGAATCCCCACGCAGGTCAATATTTTCCCAGGAAAGGTTTAATAATTTATCCAAGTACCTACCACGGCAACGTACTACGTTGTTCTGCGAACGCGATTAGCTAATATTTGTTCTCATATTTACAGGATGAAAAATATATGTTTATCCAAGAGGAACTCACAAAAGTTTCGAACTAAGCAATCATTCCGATTGACTAGAAGGCAATTCCGCAGGAGAATCGCTCAGGTCGGTGGAGCGGCGATACATAGCCGACGCTTTCACTGCCTTTAAATGCTATCCAGTTGACCAGACGAACGGTTCCAATTTTTCCGATTCGGGTAACAGACTGTTGAGTTTGTCAACAGACTCGAGGGTCGAGTTGAGAGTAACGTGGCATTTGGCTATTTGAGTCGTCACTTCGGAGATTTTAGCTAATTCGTCGACGTGTTTCGAGAATTGTTTTTGGCGTTCGACGAGTTCCGCAAATAATTTGGACACTTCGGCGTCAACCTGAAGACATTTTTTGGATAGAAAAAAGCGGAATGGAATGGGACGGGCATCGAACCTCTTTTATTTGCAATGCTAAGAGGTGTTGGTCACCAGCTACAGATGTGGCACATTCATGAAGATATTTCTCGCATTTGAGGCACATTTTGTACAGAGCGTTAGGGTCGAGTCTTTCGAGAATTTCAGGGTCACGTGGTGCTGGCAAATTAAGGGTCCCTCGCATAATGGGTAAAAACATGGGGATTTTCTGAAAAGTGTCAAAAGGAATAACATCACAAACGAATGATACGTGTAGGAGGGTGGAGGGGTCTTACTTGAAGCTTGATAATGTCCGGATCTTTCTCCGCCCCCTCATCTTTGACCGCAGGCTTGACAACGACGACATGGTGCGGTTGTCTTGGCGCTGGTTTCCGGAGGATTCCCTTTCTAGAGGGAGAACTGCTAGCAGCGGCTGCGGCTCCAAGGGACTTTCCCCGAACGAGTTGGCCTTGTTTGGCTGGAAGTTTAGGCGAGTCACCTGGAAATTTACGAATTAACAGCCATAAACTTGACTTGAACCAGTCAATCACAATCACCTCCGATCGGTCGGTTCACTGTGTATGATATGTATGGGAGGTCAGAGTCCGAACAAACGCTAAGGCCAGGTGAGCAACTTCCAGGACGAGAGCTCTCAACGTTTTCACCGTCGACAGAAGGTCTCTTTGGTTCAGGAACAGACTTACCCCGTCGAAGTTGACCAATTTTTCCCGTGCGAGTCGTCTTTTGAACGGCTCCCGATTGACTACTTTGTTCCGAGCCCATTTCCAAGGCACATCTACCGCCAGGACCAGGACAAAACCATTTCCATAATTTTCGCCCAGTGCATCACAAAAGTGTTAAATCAAAAGCACTCTATTTCACCATTTTTGAAATCTGTAACTCATAGAATACAACAACCACAAAAGTCAATAAAAAAACGAACAATATAAATAAAAAAACGCCGATAAACCCTCAGATTCGTAACTTGAAGATTGATAATGCAATCACCTACACTGATAATTTGGTAAGATAACCTGGCGTTACCCAACCTTTACATAAGATTTCGTGTTCGCGATCCAGAGACAAGACAAGGGGCGTGCAGCAGGTATTTCTTCCTTCAAATTTCGGGGTGTCGTTCGTGTCGTGCTCGTGTTTGTCAAGAACGCGGAGGAATCTGGTGTGCATTGGTCGGTTTTCGGGCTAGGGAAAAATCAAAAGTAAAAGCAATCTCTTAATCAAGACGTTAATAATTATTTTGTGATGCTTACGAGTTTCGCCAAATAACCCGGCTTAACGCTAACTATTTTTTTCAGACTTGGTTTCATTTGAAAGGGTCCCAAGGAATGTTTATGGACTTGATTAGCCGATACCTTCTTCCTAAGGCTCATTGTTACGAGGTACCTATTTGGAGTATGTAATGAAATATTTAGTTAGAATTAGGACAAAATCGGTTGGTCGACAAACGTCGTTTGTTGACTCCCTCTCCCATAGCCACTCCCGCAAAATTTGCATCAACCATCTGTTGAATCGGTGCAGGGCCAAATTCTTTTCGTGGCAACCCTTAAAAGCTCGAGGTAATTACGAGTTTAATTATTCTGTTGAAGGTTGACGGGTTTGTTGGACTAACTGAAGGCCACCAAAACCTCGCTTTTCTCAAAAACATATTGGGTGTAAAAACTCTAGGTTGTATTTCCCATTATTACGTGATCTCTTTTGAGATGATGTCTCAACCCCCTATCCTCCTGATCACATCTAGCTGTTGCCCTAACGTGATTCCCATTTGGAATTTTAAGAAAATAATTTGTCTCCAATTTGGATTAATTCATAATTTTTAAGAGGTACCAAACAAAACTTTTTTGGAATTTACGTGTATAAATTACTGATTGCCTGGCAAATTGATCCAAGTGGAGGAAGGGATTACGAAAAACAAACCTTTCATGCTTATTGACTTGGAACGAATTAGAGTCATCATTTAGGGGCGAAAAACACTGTTTTTAAAAAAAATCAGAGGAAAACAACAATTAAGTTAACTGGTCGTTTAAAATCATTTTTAGGTACGAATGTGAAATTTTTTGGTGAGAACGTGAACAGATGACGAATTATATTTACTTATTTTGATTAATTAACGTTTAATGTCCAGTCAACCATTGTATTAGCCTTTCCGTTCAACAGGTATCATTACTCTGACAAGAAAATGGCGAGTGGTGGAATCCGAGAAGGGGTTTAATCTGTTCGGATCTTGCTGGACGAGTCCAGTTGAAATGTCCGGATGCGTTAAAATAGATCTTCTTCTTTGGGTCATTAACAAAGGGGGCATGTGTCGAGGCTCGTATCTGGGGGAGGGAGAAGAGGATTTATCTCTTTTTCCCTGCTTGTAGAAATAGGTGGTTCCAACTCGATTTAGGCCCGGGTCAATGGGTCCGCCCAAGTTGCGGACCAGTCAATTGAATGTTGCGAATCAGCCCATAACTCGCGTTATAGTGCTCCAACCGGGCTGATTTTCTGTAATTATGCTCTACACGGTGGTAGTGCAAGCCATCAAATTGTTGTTACCGATAATTTGCTGACCCTCTTTCCCTCGTATTGGTGCATGTCGAATTATGCGGACCAAAACACAACGGACCTCTCTGTCAGCACGGCAAATCATCGGATCCTAACCAAATTTTAATGACTTGTACTGCCACTCGAGTAGAGTTTAATTTCAGAACAGTATCCCGGTCGGAGCACCTTAACGTGAATTATGGGCTGGTCCGCAGAATTCGACACGCCCCAGTATGTACAGGGAGAAGGGTGTCAGAAAATTATCTGATCGTAACCAAATTTTGTTGGTTTGTACTTCCACTAAAGTAGAGTCTAAATACAGAAAATCAGCCCTGTCGGAGCACTTTAACGCGAGTTAAGGACTAGTCCGCATATGAAGGGGCCACATACGTGTCAATATTTGACAATGCGTTTCAACTCCCGGTTCTAGTCCAAAGTCCAGTCAATGAATGATGAAAAACGAGTGTAGATGACATGGTCGGTTTAGTGATTTTTCATTTTTCCCCTTTGTTTGAAGTAGTTGGGAGGGTATCACAGTAAAAGTCCCCGGACGTCCGATTTGAGCGGGCTGCTGGCGGCCACCGAGAAGGTCACTTGTTTTGGTACTTCCTAATCATGTCGTACCCCGCACTTCGTAGCGCCAGGATATCTTATTAGAATGAATAGCTGACGAAATTTGGCACAATTCCCCTCCCCCCCCCGGGGGAACGTCTTTGTATTCCTAATAGTTTTCAACTTACTTGTCGAGAAAATATTGGAAAATTCGGTTAGAAAACGCAATTTTCAGCAGTTTTAGACTCTTTTGGTTGTAACGACTTCACCTTCCGTTTCTCACGATTGCAGTTGTGAGCATTTCGCACTGCCCATAACGCGTTGTGGGTAATTTTTCCGGGCAATGGGTGAATTCGGCTTGCGAATAACATACATACTAGGAGGTGAACAACTTCGTCAAGATGTTGTAACTAAATTCAATTTATTGAAAAATAACCAGTGTATGATGCAAAATAAGTACTTTTCTGGGTGAAATAAAGATTTTGGGTAAAATTTTCCCCCTCAAGTACCTCATCAAATATTAGACCATTTCAGGGGACAAACTGTCATTTTGTGGCTCAAAACGACCAGTAATTGGGCTGATGACGGGCAGTTTATGTAATTTAGTCTCTCAGTTGTTGTAAATCGTAGAGAATATTAGTTTATGATGGAGGAAAATGGCGATTTTGATTCCGTGTACCGTTACTACCGTTACAGTGGTACCTTTGGATCAATGAAGTGTACACCGGGCGCAGGAAATGTTCGGGGATCCGACTGAACTGTTAATTTTGGTTGCTAAGTGGCTAATTATAGTCTGCGTCACCCTGAAAATATGTGTGTGGTCCTACAACTCTCATTTTATTTCGTCATGCATTAAGTCGTAGCCTCTGGAGCCTACTTCTTCAGTTTTCCCTCGTTGGGGGAGCGTCAAACAGTCACAACTAAAGGTTGTGTTTGTGTTTCAAACGCTTAAAATGCCGAAACCGGTACTTACTGACGCACCCCCAACGATGAAGATTGGCGACGTTGGCTCTTTGGGTTACGACCTAAATCATGCTTTACTTTACTAACCCTTGTAGTTTAAACACTATAACTATACAGCCATACATTTATTTATTTATTTGTATTTATTCGCATAATGTAGCCGTACCCTGTATTGTATAGGAGTAAGATACCAGTGCCTCTACTTCGGCCCGAGCAGCTTCCGCTTTCACAGGCCAACTGCTATGTAGGGCGAATCTCATCACTGAAAACAAATATTTTTGCGTAATTTTGTCAATTCAAAAATGAGTATGAAAATTCTCTAAAACCGACGGTCCGTTTCATTGTTTCGCGAGTGCTAGACTATTGAAGAAAATCATCTGGTTTCATTCAGTTTTTCAGAATAAGTCAATGAAATCACATGGTTTTCTACACTAGTGTAGCACTAGCAAAACAATGGAACGGACCTCGACTATGGAGAAAAAGCAGAATAGTTTTTTCAACGAGTTACGGCTGGTAACTCAAGCTGCAGAGCCAATAGGGAGGGAGTTGCTAGGGGTAAAATGCAGTGGAAAAAATAATAGGTCTTTCCATAGCTGTTAGTAGTCTATTTGACAAGGCGGGGTATCGTTAACAAAAACGTTAATTTCATTAATCCGTCAATAAAAATGATTTTTATAGTTTGTTAATCATTCATCCTTCAACTCTTCACAAAAGCAACGGAAGCCACTGTTTAACCGTTAACTCTTAACAATTTTAAGGCCCCTTTGGGATTCCATGCTCCGGATGGAAGCCAACCACGCGGTCCACCTTGTTCGAAGGGTGAGACATTGTGTGTGAAGTTATGGAGGGTGGGGTAATGGAGTTTCGTAAGTCGGTGTACCCAACTAACGAGAGCCATAAGCCGACGTTCGTTTTTATTTTAACACATTAATTTTTTATTTAGTAGTTTACTATATCCGTGTTAATAGTTTACAACGTATGTATCAATATGAATTTATTACTATTTTGTCGGTTCCTTTGAAAAGTCGATAGCGATCTGGTGTTTTTGCTTCACTATTCCTGACTCTGTGGGCCCCCTTGTCTCTTGTCGCCTTATTTCGAGATGTATAATCATATAAAAATATTTTAACTTGTTAGGGCTAATAACCTTAGCAGTTGATGCCTGAGGGGGAAAAAATTATAACTTGTTTTATCTGGATGAAGCCCGGCATAATTCTGTAAGACATAACTTCTCATTTTTGTAAGTAACAAATCGGCGAATCCCCGGCACCGGCACCGCCTAGGCAGACCTGAGACACTCAGCTTATGACCACCTCCTCTACCATCGCCTTAACACTCTTTGAGAAAATAAACGAGAAACTATGCCAGAAAATCTGGTTCTAAAAATATCTTTTTTTAAAAAACGTTATTGTGCGTTTTCAGTCACTATTCAGGCGTGAGTGACAAAAAGAGATAAAAAAAGCTACCGGCCCTTAAGGTACCCCCTGTACCACTATTTATTTATTTTTTTAAATCACTCATAACTCACCACCCCCTTCGCCGTGGTAAAAATTAACAAAATTTTAATTATTTCTTACCGAATTTTGAACCAGATTATTAATTTTTCCGTGTAATGGACTTAGATCATGAGGTAAGAACGCGTCGTTTTAGTGAAAGACTAACCCTTTTTTTTTGAGTCGAGTGACGCTCTGAACTCATGATTGTGTTTACTCATATTTACCCTGCCTCGGGCATAAAATTATTATCGCGTTATTCGTACGTAACCAATTGTCTTGATTAGATAAACTCAATTTTATATTTTAATTCACAGTGTGAGTGAGGCTGTCGTATTGTTAATTGAAAAAATAATTCTCTATAGAATGCCTATTGCACCGGTACACACACTCGGAAAATTCATTTTCTAATTTTTCTGTCATTTACTTCTTGTATGTCCCCAGGGTCCAAGTGGATATCCAAAACGTGCAAGCACAGAAAAACTCCATGCTATTTTCCTTAAGGTAAGTCACCTCTCAAACGTTTGATGTCCCGAAGGTCATGTTTTATTAGCCTTGGGTCTAAATTTATTGCATTTGATTTTTCCCCCTTTTCTCAATGGGTCCTCCCCATGTTTAAGACGACTTTTTTGACCTATTTATAGCATGCCAGTATTCATAAAAATGGGGAGGCTTTTATGAGTAGCAATGATTTTATACGAGGATTTCTTGGTTTGTTCCCTAATGAAAACTACAATGAAAATTCTTTGCGACTCCTCGCAGGCATCGTTGATACGAGCAAAGATGGGTAAGCTTGTCGTAGAAACGATAAAATACGGATTCATTGATTAATGTTCCTTCCAGACTTATATCTTTCTCGGAGTTCCAAGCCTTCGAAGGCTTACTCTGCGTACCCGATGCTCTGTATCGGACGGCTTTTCAACTGTTTGACATTAATGGAAAAGGGATGATTTCGTTCAGTGAGTACCTGTAGCGGCGTCTTTAAAATTATGTCACATTTTCCAATTGGTTTTTTTATACACTTTGTCAATAATGTATTTACAATCCTTTGCAGAGGAATTTACTGAGGTGATCAGTAAAACTGAATTAAACGACCGGCTTTCTTTCGGAATGGATAATCACTTTTTAAAGTTGTACTTCGGTAAGGACAAGACCAGAATGATTAATTACAGCGAATTCAGCCAGTTTTTACACGTGAGTGTTTCTTCATTATATCGAACAATATTTTTTCGCCCTTGATACGTCAAGTTAATGAGCCTCGGCAGATTAGCCCTTTCTTGTTACTTTACGCTTGATGTACAAAAGAGGTCGAGGGTGATTTATTGATATCGAGGTTCTTTGAACGGGCTCTCAGGGGGTCGTGCGTAATTCGTTTTGACAGAAATGTTGATTCAGGTATCAAACTGGATATCTTACGAAATGGATAACGCGTTTTTATTTTAAAAGGATGGATGGTGGGTAAGCAAGGGTGTGTGTTTGCCCCTGTGACAAGCGCTGGCTTATTAGTCCATTTAACCCTTGTTTGATGACACACCCGGCCACAGCTATAATGTGTTCACTGGTGCAAAACAGAAATGGTCGATTTTAGGGGAAGCCTTAAAAAAGAAGAAAAAAAGATCTCTGATGATGAAATGACGGTCTGATTCATTTACCCATAAACGGCTGTTCCCCTTCAAAACATGAATTTATGATCCCTAAAGTCTGATAAGTTGGTCAAAACCGAGTAACTTGCATGAGATTCTTATTTTCTGACTCAAAAAATTCGAGGTTTTACGGCGAATCGAGTTGTTTGCCTTGAAAATTGACTCTTTGGCCCGACAAAAAAAATTGTGACTCAAAAAAATCGTACTTTTGTCTCTCATTGGTAATTTGTCTGAGATAAGTAATTAAGTTCTTGAATCTTCATCTTTCGACTCTAGTAATCGAAATTCCACCTAAAATAGTTTAACCAGCTCTATAACTCGCCGTTCAGCTCATAAACTGCCCTCCTCCCTCGGCCACCGTTTTTTATTTTATTTTTATTTTATTTATTTATTTTATTTATTTATTTTTTTTCTTTCTTTCTTTCTTTCTTTTCAGCCACAAAAACCGGAGAGTTTTTTGAAAAAAGAAACAAAAAAAAAAAAAAAAAAACTAAATTTAGCCAAAGGGTTTGGATTTTATGACTCGGAATTATGTTTTATGGTGAATTTCACCACCGGGAGTTAGGTTGGAGTTACCAAACTCTAATATTAGGGAGTTATTGCATAAGTCTGTCGGTTAACGTTAACGGTTATGTGACGTCATGATGAGCGTAAAATTCAAATTTTGAGTTTAAGCGTTAATCACAAACGTTTAAAGACCAGTATGAGGAGATGTTTTATTAATTTATTTGAAGCAATTAAGTGCATCTATGCCCTACCATGTGTTCATATTTTAGCGCAACTTGCAATAACTCTTTTCCACCAACTCAAACGGCTACGCTTACGGTGACGTCACATAACCGTAAACGTTAAGCGTCAGACGGATAGCAATAACTCCCTATTAGGGGTATTCTCAAAGTGACTAAATTTTCTATAGGTGCCGCCGATCACTGTCCTTCAGCTACGGCACGAGCAGTCCCAACCGCCATTGCGCTGGACCCAGTACATTATTAATTGTTATTGGGTTGTGATTTTTGAGAATTCATAAACTTTAATTTCAAAATTAACTTGCTCTGCTGCTCTAGGGTGAGCAATCGGGAGTAAAGGACTGCTGGTGACGTCAGTCCCCACCCCTCCCGACTGATGGGCTGGGGGAAATCTGCGGCACCTTTAGAAGGGTTTAGTCACCTTGGGTATTCTAGTCAATTTTCGTAATGTTTGTAGTTTCGTAATCGTAGTCAGATGTTTGTTACCAGGGAAATCAATTTTCGAATGAATGAGTTTAAAATATGCCCCGAACGATATGAATGACAAAATGATTCCAATTTCGATTTCCCTAACAACAGACCTTAGCAACTACGCAAGTACAAAACTACAAATAGTACGATGGTCGACGTGAATACCCTTACTGTTTACATAATTTGTGACGCATTATTTCCGTTAATTCTGAGTTAACGTAACTCAAACCTTAACTCTCGGTGGTGAAATTCACCATTAGACAATTGTTTTTGGGCTATTCCAGTAGCATTTTAGCTCTGTAAATAACTATTAGGTAACATAACTGGAAATTTCGGGCCACAATATCTTTATGAACCATGGCACGATTGCTTTCACTCGAACTCGAAAACACCGATTCAAAAATGTTGTCGAACATTTTGTTGAACCTGTCCACTAAAACGAAACGGTGAGCTGGCGAGTGTCTACAAAGAAATGATAAGGTGCTTGTCTTGCTCGGTTTTTCCCGTTCCAAACACTTCGAGCTTAAGAAAATTCGAGGATAACGAGAATAAGTTAATTTCGCTTCGAAGACGCGTCGACCCGTGTGTCCCTGCCCATTAGTTTATTTAGAAAGTTGAGTAAGGAGAAATATCGAGCTGAAAAATCCGATTCCACTCCGAGAAAAAGACGACCTATGTGCGGAGACCTAAAGGGCACTTTTCTTCTAAATGCCTGGGGGCCTATTCTCTAACAAAAAAGCAATATGTTTTTCATAGCAATGTTAGTCCAGTAAAATTATCCGAAAAAACGGCTTACCTTGCAAAAGTTCCAGTATCATTTTTTATTTTTTTGTCTTGTATATGTCGCATCCACTTGGCGAAATTGTCCACTTCATGAAATGGATGTCCGTTTCACGAAGTGGCTCCACTTTCCGTAATTTCAAAAAATTCCGTCATCTGGACAGAAAAAATGTCCATTTCTTGAAAAGGAAATCGCGTTTGTCCAGTTGTTGAAATTAAGCTTTCTTACTGCAAGTGGATGCACAACGTCATTTTTTAGCAGGTTTTTGAGTGCTCGGTAAAATAACCTTTTTAAACAAAACAAAAAAATTGTTTCAGCACCTGAGATTCCTCACTCATCCATTTCACGAAAAGGATAATGTTGTTGCATCCACTTGTAGTATGGAAGCTTAATTTCAACAACTGGACAAACGCGATTTCCTTTTCAAGAAATGGACATTTTTTCTCGGCGTAACACGGAGTAGGCGAGGTGTGATTGGAGGGGGGTCGAGGAAACACATGTACAACTCCACCTTAAGGCGTTGAGCGTGTGAGGACAGCTGGGGGCATCTACACAACGTTAACGTACTCAAATACTAATAAATTCTCTCTCAATCGATCCCCCTCCCTAGCTCACTAACTGTTTCCGGCAATTTATGTTTGCATCTTGCATGAAAAGCCACTGAAGACTCCAGTCAAAAGCTCTTCTTCAACTCTTCGACACCGGTTTTGGCGAACACTTGCAAGCAAGCGTCATGGTAAACCCTCGACTCGTGTGTCGAGGGCAACGGCGAGAACCCGACTTGCCAAGGTTTCAGCTTGGCCGAAAAAAAGTGATTTGAAAATTTTCAACAATTATGGAAGAGGGGGATTGAAAAGTTAGTATTGACTGAGGGATGAATGTTGATGGCAAGAAATGAAGCTCACCGAACATATTTTGGTCGAAAACAGGCGATTTTATGACTTTTAACCGTTACAGGAGAAATGGTCCGAGAGGCTGTAGCGCCCTCAATATTGGTCGTAGAAAAATACTTTCTTGTCATGTCCATTTCTTGAAAAGGAAATCGTGTTTGTCCAGTTGCTGAAATCAAGCTTCCTTACTGCAAGTGGACACAAAACATTATCCTTTTCGTGAAATGGATGAATGAGGTCTGATGCAACAAGTTTTGTTTTATTTAAAAAGGTTATTTTATTGAGAACTCAAAAACCCGCTAAAAAATGACGTTATGCATCCACTTGCAGCAAGGAAGCTTAATTGCAGCAAATGGACAAATGCGATTTCCTTTTTAAGAAATGGACATTTTTTGTCCAGATGTAATTTTTTGAAATCACGGCAAGTGGAGCCACATCGTGAAATGGACATCCATTTCATGAAGTGGATGCGACATATACAAGATGTACAAAAATAAAAAATGATGCAGGACCTTTTGCAACTTAAAATTCTAATTTAACTGGACAGTGTGCCTATTTAATTCATTTTTTCGAAAATATGAATGAAATTTACGTATTGCGACGAAAAAACATTACTTTTTTGTCAGAGAGTAGGCCCCCAGGTGTGTCATACCCTAAACACCTCTCTCGATTAATTTTTGGACTATGCTTGTGACGCTTTAGCCTTAAACCCCCCCCCCAGTTCCCGTCTCATCCTGGTGTTGTCGAGCTGGTTCCTCCCTGACTTAGTTCGCCTGGCCAGGTACAGATCCGGGGGCAACAAAAAACAGTTGTGTCAAATTACTTTTGTTTACTTCTAACACGGCAAACGAAGGCTGGGGGTTCTAGGTCGAGCTCGGCCGATTCCGGCCAGAACCCCGAGGACAAACTCGGCCCAGAGAGTGAGCCGAGTTTGTCCTCGCGGTTCTCAACGGGCTTCGGCGAGCTGGGTCCTCCGTATCCGGGGCTTCAAAATACGGATTTAGCCCCAAAACCATTATCACCAAAACAAACAAGGTCATTTTCCCTCAGAAACCCCAAAAGAGGACATTAATTTAGCCTGAACAAGTTACTATTGCCCACTTTGGTCCTCGTGGGTCTTCCTTGGTTTCGTAAATAGTAATTTTGCCCCTAAAACTACGTCATCACGCGTAGACAAGTATTTTTTTAATTGTGCAAATTCGTGATTCTCTGTACCTGGTTTTCGCCGAAGGGGTTGTCCGCTTATTTTCTGTATGAGATTTTCCTACCTAGCCGGTATTATATACGAGTGTTTGTTCCTCAGGATTTCCACGAAGAGTGTGGTACTCAGGCGTTCGAAAAATTCGACAAAGACGGTACCGGTTTCGTCACATCTCTCGATTTCCAAGATATCATGGTCAATATTAAAAGTCACTTGCTAACGAAGCAGGTTCAAGACAATTTAGTGGCGGTAAGTGTTGCATTGCATTGCATTGTTGTTGGATCAGAAAAAGGGAGTTATTGAGGCTTGACTTATTCAGGCAGCTGCAGGTGGACCTGGAGGGCATCGCGTGAGCTTTCCATTTTTCATGGCATTTAATTCGCTGTTGAGTAATATGGAATTGGTGAAAAGAATTTATTTGAACGCGACGAACGGCAATCGAACGCAGGAGTTAACGAAAGGTAAAAGCTTCACCGTTTCTACTATATTAAAAAAAAAAAAAAAAAAAAAATCCGTTTAATTTTCTGTGTAGACGAATTTTTGTATTCCGCTCAAATGATGTCTCAAATTACGCCTCTAGAAGTGGACATTCTATTTCAATTATGCCATTTAATTCACCAGAGAGGGTAATTTTTTATTTCACAAACGGACTTTTCCACTAACCGGTCATTCCAGTTTAATTTACTAACAGCCAGCTCTTTTTCTTTTCTCACTTTTCCTCAAATTTTACGCCAACTAATCCTCTTCCGGCAATAGTCATGTGCCTGATGAACACCCGTTTCATCTAGGGTGGGTATGTCTGAATTTATAGACAAAATAACGCTTTCTGTCCGGTGTCTTAAGCACTCACTTTGATGTGTTGGTTCTATAGTTTCCTTCCGACCAGTTATTTTCGAAATTTGTAATTTTAGGCGAGTCGTTTATTCAGATCTGCAAGCTATTGCACCTGAGCAGTACTACAAACAAATAACTAGTAGACTAGCGGAAATCCACGCAGTATCGGTAAGCCTGCACACGTTTATTCAAAAATAAATCAAGTGGTCGTCCTGGATCCCTTCAAGGTGTTCCAATCGTTGTTCCCAAAATTCGTACTATTATTTTAAGAAAACTGGATGCTAAACGTAAAACTTTTCATTATTTTATATCGTTAATAAGCGTTCCACCAATTTAATGATTCTTTTGTTTCCGTGTTTTTCAGAGTCCTGAAGAAAGAGGGTTTTTAATCCAAGTCTTGGAAAGCACTTACAGATTCACCCTGGGTTCAGTAGCCGGAGGTAATGTAGAACCCCCCCCCCCCCCCGAATATCTAAATTAACGATTTCTCGTTGTTAGCCGTTGGCGCTACGGCGGTTTATCCGATTGACCTGGTTAAAACGCGAATGCAAAATCAAAGGACGGGATCGTTCATAGGTGAAGTTATGTACAGAAACAGTTGGGACTGTTTCAAAAAAGTTATTCGTCACGAGGGCCCCGTTGGCCTGTACCGAGGTCTTCTCCCGCAGCTGATGGGTGTCGCGCCAGAAAAAGCCATAAAACTGACGGTGAACGACTTAGTGAGGGATAAAATGATGGACCCTAACGGAAACATCAAGTTGCCTTTCGAAATCCTCGCTGGCGCCTGCGTAAGTTTGAGTAATTTTATAGGGGGAAAAATCAACGATTATTATTTTTGTTTTGTTTTTCAGGCCGGTGGTTCTCAAGTAGTGTTTACGAACCCTCTAGAAATCGTCAAAATTAGGTTACAAGTCGCGGGTGAGATCGCTACTGGTGAAAAAGTTAGAGCGTGGGGCGTTATAAAGGAACTGGGGCTTTTTGGGCTCTACAAAGTGAGTTGATGCATACAATACTTCCGGGTGTTTTTGCTAAAATATGAATGTCGTAGGGTGCCCGAGCTTGTCTCCTACGTGACATGCCATTTTCAGCCATTTACTTTCCCGCCTACGCTCACATGAAAGCGACGCTCGCCGACGAAGAGGGTTACAACAGTCCGTGGACGTTGTTCACAGCCGGAGTCATAGCCGGTATACCGGCCGCTTCTCTCGTCACTCCGGCCGATGTGATCAAAACGCGACTACAGGTCGTCGCCCGACAGGGTCAAACGACGTACTCGGGTGTTATGGACGCCGCTCGTAAAATATACGCCGAAGAGGGTGCTCGAGCGTTCTGGAAAGGAACGGCTGGTAAATTTAAAGACTTCCTTGTATTTTTAGACGATTTGTTGACTTATTCGATTTTTCTTCTCAGCTCGTGTTCTAAGGTCTTCGCCACAATTCGGTGTCACATTGGTCACGTATGAACTTCTTCAGAGAATGCTCTACGTTGACTTCGGCGGGACGTGAGTACTGTTCTTTTATTTTTGTTTTAACCCTCGTCAGTCCAAAAACCTTGAAAGTTGAATGTCGTAGATGATCAAACCACCATCCACCCAGAATTTGTTTGGAGGGGGGGGGGAGTTCTATAATTCAATGGGCATTCAACAATCAAATCTGCGGCAATCTTGGTGGTGGTAGGGAAATGGAATCGTGAAATTATCCGTTTTTTGACCGAGAGTCAAGATTCATCATTTTAGGTGATAAAGAGTGTTAGAGGGTCCACGTATCAAATTTTTGGAGACAGACCGTCAGTTATGGAACCAAACTTGAGGTTTCTGGGCCAAAATACGCGTTTGAAGCCAAAGCAATCAAGTTCTGCGGTAGAAATTGGGTAGTTTGTAGGATTACATTGACAGATTCAATGGGTTTACGATGATTGATCGTAATTTTTGAGGTGGAAATAGTATATTACATTACGAGGCTATAGCCCCTCAAGTTAAACGTGGGCCTCGCCCTCCTTTGTTCAGCCCCTCTAGCTATTTTTCCTTACCCCCTCAATGGAACAGGTTCATTAACTTGTTCTGCGACCATGAGATATTTTCAAAAACGAAAAAGATTCGGTTGGAACTTTACTTTTACCGCATTGTACCGCCACCGGAACCGTTTGGAACGCAATATTTACCTGGTTTTCAGTACAAGTTAATGGACAATTTTGCAGGGTGGTAAAATTTCATGAAACACCATAATTCATGACTAATGGACTTAGTACCCCAGTGTACCGTCAAAACATCGTTTTGGAACACCCGGGAACTGCCCAAAAAAAGGAGGGGGGAAGCGCAGAACAACTTAATGAAATTTTGGCATGACAGGTACAAAGTGCCAAAATAGTACCATTCCACAGTTTGATCAAAGTACCTTCAAGTACCGTCAACAAAAAACTTTGGAACACCCCCCGCACCACCACTGCAGTTCTCTAGAAATTCTCTAGAATTTACACAACTGAATTCAATTGGTCGAAAGGTAGTCGCTAAGCAAGCGAGTCAGCTGGGTTTCCTAGGAAGTTATTTTTTGTAAACAAGAAATTTATGATAGTTTTATCTACCCCAATAATGGCCGTGAGTTCACCTGGGGCCGTATTACGAACCCGTGTGAAAATGCCGCAAGATGCGGTTGCTATGGCGAGATAGTGTTATTTCTTAGGTCATTGATTAATTATTTGAGTATAACATTCTTTTATTTTATTTATTAAATATCCGACTAGATTCGGGGTAACTGCACCCCATTTTCAAGGCATTCGTAGGTCGAAAACAACTTAAAGAGACATAACAACAATTTGTCCCAGTTCTAAAAAAAAACAACAAACAGCAAAATACTCACATCTCCCCGTCACATGTCAAAAAACACACACATCCAAACAATCCTGTTGATGGACAGGTACCACAGGAAACTTGCCTCCTCACTGAACGCTCTAAACACAGCGATAATCATTCAAGATTGGGAGCCACTCCCCCTCAACCCATTCTCGTATCTGCTTTTCCACCGCTGCTCTTATACATTGCTAAAACATTACAATACGGTTCTACCCCCACACTATCCAACTGGAAATTGACAGTCCCCCCCCCCCCACCATAGTTATGTGAAATTTTTTTTAAAACTCTGAATTTTTCACAATTATTCTTCCGATCCAATACACTTACGTCTTTAAAGTTAAAAATATGCCACGTTTTTTTATCCCTCCCCCTGCCCCAATCCTGCCCATCAACAGGATTGTTTGGATGTATTGGAGCACTTACCAGGGAAGATTAAAGATATTTAATGAATAACTTACCGATCAAGTCTCGTGAAAAGTTTTTTTTTGGAGCAAAGTTACTAGTTTTTTAATTCATGGACGCAAAATATCTAGTTCATTAGTCAAATATTAAGGGCAGCTTCAGAATCCACCAATTTCAGAGGATTTAAATTGAGTACGAAGGCCGAATAATTTATAATGTTGAAGTATTCGAATAGCTTGCTTCAACTGGTAAAAATGGCCAATTTCGGGCTAATAAATCCGGATTTTTAGCCTAAATGAACCCTCTCGTGTAAGCATGAATTGCCATTTGTTGGTATAGTTAGCAGTTTCTGAGCGTGTTGTGAGTCCCTGATGGAAAATGGGGCTTTGTACTGTATATACGCTGCTGTTTTTTTTGTGCTAAACCGTCACTTTTTGAATCAGGCAATTCAAAGGATGTATCCGTCCACAGAGTTTTATTTCATTGTGCGAGACCGCGGTTTCCATTTACATCATCATCGGTCGCTCAGTCGTCGTCAGCACCTAACCCTTCGCACCTAACGTTTTGGTGCTCAAAATTGAGTTTTTGGGAGAAACTTTCCAGTTTCGTGGAGGAAAAGGGTACTAAAGCGTTTGTAGGCTGGCCATACCACAATACTGGTTAGGAATTAGGGTGCAATTGACGGTTTCGGTTTCCTGATTATTATTTCGGCGTTTGTGATGGATAGATGACTAGGTGCTTGGAGGGTGGACTTAATAAAACAAATCCACCCGACTTGAAATGGTGAAAAATTTGCCACCGTCGAATTAAAAATCCTTCAGTGTTCGAACACTCTAGGGCAGGACCGGCCAACCTATTTTGGTCGTGGGCCATAAACCTAATTGGCAGAACTCAGGTGGGCCACCTATTCCACCCCCCCCCCATTAAGCACAACATTTTGATATTTAGACCGTGAACTAGCGCTATTTTCTAATTTTAGCCATGAAGTTGCCTCCGGAAACCGTGACTTGCTATTTTTACTCAATTTATTTGTGTGAATTAGCAAATGTTTTCTATTTATGGTGAATTTCACCATCGAGAGTTAAGATTTGAGTTACGTTAACTCAGAATTAACGAAAAAAATGTGTCACTATTCATGTAAACAATATTTGAGTTTGATAACTCCAACCTAACTCCCGGTGGTCAAATTGGCCATTAGCCCCCTAAATTTTATCTTGATTTTAGTCGTGAATTAGCGTTTTAACTAATTATAACCTCCTAGTGAGCCACGAATGATAGTTTTCCCAATTTTCTCCGCGAATTACCGCTTTTTCTTAATTTAATGCGCAAAGTAGCGCCTTTTTGTCACTTGGCAGTGGATTAGCAGTGATTTTGTTTACTTTCAGCCACGAAGTTACCTTCAGAAGCCGCGAATTAGCTTTTTTTTCTACACTTCAGCGCTTCTTCTCAACATTATCAGTGAATTAGCGATGATAAAGCCGCTAAGGAGCGATTTTCCCCAATTTTATCCTGAATTAGCAATTTTTTTCAATATTTCCCGCGAATTAGCGATTTTTTCACTTCTAGCCATGAATTTGCGCTTTTTCTCTTACTGAGCCACGAACTTGCGTTCTGAATAAGCTGTGAATTTATCTTTTCGTAATTTTAGGCGCGATTTAGCACTTTTTCTCACTTCTGTCCATGAATGGGGCCTTATTCTCTAACGAAATAGAAACTTTGCTTTGGTAGAAACATTGAAATCTCATTCATGAAATCATGAAAACTGAACGGAAACATATGATTTTTGAAAAAAACAATGATGAAAAAAGTTAGTGAATAAGGCCCCAGAGATTTTTCTCAATAATTTCAGCCGTGATGTAGCCATTTATTTCAATTTCAGCCCCAAATTAGCATTATTTTCAATTTTGGTGTGGAGTAAGTGGGCACGAAGATTAGCACTTTCAAAAGTTTTATCCGCTTACTTGCCTCGAGAACAAAACATAAGTGCGCATTCTCAATTTTAACCGGTCACGAGAAGACTTGAATTGTAGTGTTTTCCATTTGTGCAAAAATCAGAGTGGTGCCAAAATCCAACGTTAAAAATAATAATTCACCATTTCAGGCCACGGGCGGGTCATTATGAATGGCTCAGCGTGTCACTTCTTGGCTCGCGGGCCCTGGGTTGGCCACGCCTGGTCTAGGGGATTAACGGGCAAGCTAAAGGGCAGGGATGCACGTTATTGTCATACTTGTCCTAGATGTGTACTAGATTAGACCAGCAATGACATTGATCAGCCAAAATTGCATAATTTGGCTACTGTCGGCTTGTGTGTGTGTGTGTGTTTTTTTTTTTTGTCACAGAGCTGTTTTAGCAAGCTAAGGAACTGATTAACTGCTTCACAATCGCTAGTGGGCGTTCCTAGGCTCCAAGGTTTCGAATTTCAACTGTGGAAGTGATTCCGGCTATGCTGGTGGGTCACATCCCACCACTCAAAGGCCGCGGTGACAGAACAGCTGTTTAGTCACAACTATTCACATCGTCCTTGCCGAATATTTTTTTTTTGAGGGGTGGGGAGGGGGGCGAGTGGACAGCTCCCTGGGAAAAATTATGATCTTGATCGGCAAACATGTTTTTCGAAGTGAAAGCACAATTTAGACGCGGTCTAGTTTGCGGAGGAAATCAGTTATGTGGCTAAAAATTAGTCTGGGATAAATTACCCGGTTCCAGCTTAATCTATTTATGTTTTGAGGGGCAACTGGTGAAAATGCATTATATTTGGGGGGTGGGGGAAGCCAGTTTGGAAATTTTTTTGGGCGCAGATAGCCAGTTAAGCCATTTCCAGGGCGCTTATCGTCAGTTATGTCACCTGGAAGGCGAGAATGGTCGGTATTTTGCCCTTTACGGGGCATAAATCCATTTTCATGGAGCGAATTGCCAGTTTACCTATTTTTAGGGCGCATTTATTAATTTTTACCACTTTTAGGTAGTGGATAGCCAATCAGGCTATTTTGAGGGCGTAAATTGTCAGTATGGCCAATTTTTAAGGACATGAACAGTCAGTATGTTTCGTGTGGATCACGAATTGCTTAACCGGAGGACCAGAGGATGATTCCTCAAAAATAACTGAATTTGAATATCAACTCGAGTAGGTGGTTATTTTATTGTGAAAACGGGGTGAGACTTATATCTTCCTGCTTGAACACTAGCATGTACTACGTACGAAAGTACTGAACAGACTGGCGGGTGAACCCTTATGGGGGAGTTGTAAATGTATTTCCTCGACCCCCCTCCAGTCGTTCCTCGCCTACTCGGCGTTATGTACATTTTTGTCGTAGTTCTGCACCAATCCTGGATTTTAAGATCTCATTTTAATCTCCATATAATTATGCACACACGTCAAGTCTTGCTTTCCCAAGTAAGACGTCGGAAGAGCTCGAATTTTCAAGGTAAAAGTTTAAGTGGGTTTTATAGTTGTTTCAAGGGTGAAATATGAAAAATGAAGATTTATCGGGCGTGCGGAATTATCTGGAGATTAAAATGAGACCTTAAAATCCATGATTGGTGCAGAACTAAGGCGACTATCGGGACGGGGGTCGAGGAAACACATGTACAACTCCCCCTTAAGAAGTAGGGTAGGAGCATGGGCGTAGCGTGACATTTTGATGCCCAGAGCGGTGGTCGTGGTAGATGCCCCCGCCACTATCAAAACATGCGATTATCGAGCTACTCGCCTCATTCGGAAATCATCTAAGGCTTAGGATAGGAGAAACTTTCAGGGTTTTTGGGGAAATTTTCTCCCAAACAACGTATTCGATTTACCAGGGAAGGACCATGCCCTTTAACTACCTATTTACATATTCGCTTTTTTATCGGAATAAACAGACCGTGGTGTCAGATTGACAGATTTTTGTTGTGGGAATGTTTCTCGGAGCAAATATCAGCAGGGACGGAGCGTGTTTGCGTGGAACACTGACCAGTTGTGGAATGCAGCCCGCAGCCTCTGGCACAATCTGGCCAGTTCTTAAACTGTTTTGCGACTTAGCTGTTAGCCAAGACTTAGCTTTCGGCCAACTTCATTGTAGTTTTTACGCCTCCTCCCACTAACTGACAGTCGTTATACTGTTATAGATAGCTCTTGGGGGTGCCCTGGTCTGCAATGGACCATTTTGTGCGGTTTTGGTTCCTCGTGGTTGACCTGAAGCCTCGACTTTTTTCACGGAGCACCTGGCAAGTATGGGGACTGGGCAGTTGAATAGGTGTGGAGTGTTTTGTACCGCGGTGGTGCGCAAAAGGGCTCTATTATTTATCTCAACTGTGCTCGGTTCTTTAACATATTCACGTTAAAGATGAATAAAAGCCTCAGTCGACTGATGCCCCATTCCAAGTGATGCCCGGGGCGGGCCGCACAACCGTCCCCCCCGCCATATACTACGCCACTGGGTAAGAGCAAAAATCAAGAGGGCGCTGTTTAAAGAACGTTACAAATTCAACTTTAACACAGTGTGACTATTTTTTACGAATCACGCTTTACGACAGTCGCTTGTCAATTTTAGGGTGCGACCGCTCATTTTAGCCATTGTCGAAGCGACAATCGTCAGTTTAACCTGTCCGTGCGGGCATCCTTGTGGGAAAGCTTGACATTTTTTTTACGCCCGCCTCCACAGTTTGTCGTAATCCCTTCCCCTCTTCTTATGTGGGGTTGTTGTGGCTGGTTTTTAGGCGCTAAATTGAGGCCTCCTCGAAGGGGGCGCTCCTTCAAGTAGTGTGAAATGAGAGTTTTGTGCTTGAAGTTATCCCAGTTTTGGGTTTTTTCGTTAAATTTCCAGTGTCTGGGGTTAAATTGGGTGGGAAATAGTGACGATGTTTGGCACGGTAGGGCCTGTTTCTCTGGCAAAATTATCGTTTTTAGACCACAAAATCGTTTTTTCTGGATAGAAATCGAATTTTAGAGGACAATTTAGCGTGACAGGTTGCATTGTAACCTACAAGCACTCAAAGAGAGAGATTGAGGTGGCATAAAATTGAGTAGGTGTAAAGTTGATATTTTTACTAATTAAATCAGCGCTTCTAGATAGTTGAGATCCAGAATTGTGTATGCTTGAGAAGGATGTGATTGAATATGTCCCCTGTCAGTTGCAAGTTTTGCTAACCCCGATTTAAGAAAGAAGAATAGGAAAGAACTACTAGATCAATTTTTATCATTTATTATTTTTTTATATTATGCACTGGCGCTCATTAATTTCCCTGTCCTCCCTCTCCTTCGTTCACAGACGACCCGCTGGCTCTGATCACACCGTTCACACGACGGGTGTTCTCGACACGGCCGAGAAATCAACCAACCCGGATCACATCGGTGGCTACCAGGCGGCTCTACCGATACTCGAAGGCATCGAAACGAAATTCGGCCTGAGTCTTCCCAAGTTCAGAATGGCGACCGTGCAAATGTCAGGCTAAAGACAACCCCCCGGAACCATGTCACAACAAAGTACACGATCACAGAAAAACTCTTTTGAGGCACAAAAACATTTTTTTGTGGATTGGAGAGGGAGGGGGCACTCGCTTTAGAAAATTGGCCCTTGTGAACCATCCGTCTTGAATTGTTAAGAAATGGGGGAGGAAAATCAATGAATTTCCCCCTCTATTTATTTTGACATTTTTTTTTTGTACAATACTACTACAAGCAATGTAGATATTCATAACGCCATATCATGGGCACCCTATACGTACTTTTTTCATAATATATGATTTATACGTTGCCTTATTATCAAGCACAAACTGCCAGAAACTGGATAAAATCCGTTTCCTTAGACTTTCTCTAAATTGAGGTGCTGTTATTTCTGACATTTAACATTATTGGGAAGATATTAGAAGAAAAATGATATTGCCTACCTGTCTATTTTATTTAAAGATTGTCATACGAATTAAAAGAAAGCTTATAAGGCACAAGCACTCGAATGCGAAGTACAGGATGGCACGGCTCAATATACGTAAATTATTTAATAATTCCTAGAAAAATGTATATTTTTAATGATTGTTGCCGAATTCTTTGTTTCTTTTTTGTTCTTGTTTAATCAAAGATCGAGTTAGACCCACAAAAGTCGAACTTTTATTCTAAAACCCTAAATACCTTCACGAAAGCGTGTTCTGCTAGTTTCGTTTGCAAGGTCTCTGTCACAAGTGTGAGTCGTTGTCTTTGAACATTCTCAGCGCCAAATTTTTACTTGCTACGACGCGATTGTTTTTGCAATGAAAAAATCGACTCATATGAGAGTTTTAATCGTTGTAGCTATTTTAGCTGGACGGTGACAAAGAGGCGGATTCACGAGGAGACTTAGTAACGTCTAATAAGTACGAACGTTCGTATGTTAATGAGGTTAGATTTATTGATATTGATATCCAGTGAAGCGGACATAGGCAGGACAGAGAACACAGGCTGAGGGGAAGCAATCCAGACGGACTTGACATAAACCCACATTTTTACTTGGACGAAAATTGTCCCCCGCCTCGTTTCTGAATTTCATTCAATTTTGACGCTTCCTTGTAGATACAACTGGCACTTCCCCCGTAGCGTGCAGATCTGCAGATTCATAAAAGCATGCAGATCGGCCACTTAAGGTTAATTGTTCAGCCTCAAAATGCATAATATAGCTAATACAGCAATTTAAGATGATTCACCTCCATTTTGACCCCTCCTTATCAATGCAACAGGCACTTCCCCCCGTAGCGTGCAAATCTGCAGATTCATAGAAGCATGCAGATCGGCCACTTAACGTTAATTGTTCGGCGTCAAAATGCATGCTAGAGCTAATCCAACAATTCAAAATAATTCACCTACATTTTGACCCCTCCTGATCAATACAACTGGAACTTCCCCCCGTAGCGTGCAGATCTTGAGATTTATCGAAAACTTTGATGGGGGGGGGTGACATTTCAAAAAAATCGCTTGAATTCAGAATTCACACGTTTATTATACGGCACAAAAATTTAATATAACAAAGCCCTTTGAAAACTACCGAAACTTTTCGACATTTTTGAAGAGATGGTGGTGAAAATAGAGGAAGAAGCTCGGCTTAATGAAACAAATTATGGTATCAAAATTATTACTTCTTGGACGGCTTAGGGTATCCGTATACGGAAAGAAATGCACTCCGCCGGAGCGAAATTTTTTGTTTGTAAATTTCCATGTTCTCCAGTATGTTTAGTCTTCGTCCTTTATGTCTTGCGTGTATAAGTTTCATGGATTGTGTTATGTTTTGTGGTTGGTGTTTATGTGTACGAAGGTGGTTAGCAAAGTTTGAGTCGATCTTGTGTTTGTTATATGATGCTATGTGTTCCCTGTATCGTTGTCTCAACTTCCTTCCGGTTTGCCCAATGTAAACTTCGTCGCATGAACATGTTAACTTGTATACCCCATTTTGATCATATGTGTCGGTTTTTCCGGCTTTTGCTCGTGGCGCGTTCCTAATCGTATGTCAGTCCTCAATGCTACGTTCAAACCTTCCTTGGTAAAAAAAGTTGGTAAGTCGGTATGTTTCCCTTCTGGTGAAGGTAAATGATGTCCATTTCTTCACATCACTACTGTCAGGCATTTTTCTCTGTAGTTTCTGTTTCTGTTTGAGTAACTTGTCAACTGTTCTTGTCTCGTATCCGTTATTTACCGCAAACCGGAAGGAAGTTGAGACAACGATATACCGGGAACACATAGCATCATATAACAAACACATGATCGGCTCAAACTTTGCTAACCACCTTGCCTGTTGTGTTGACAAGGAGGGGTCAAAATTGAGGTGAACCATCCCAAATTGTTAGATTAGCTCTATTATGCATTTTTAGGCTGTACGATTAACTCTGAGTGGCCGATCTGCAGGATTTTATGAATCTGCAGATCTGTAAGCTACGGTGGGAAGTGCCTGTTGTATTGACAAGAAGGGGTCAAAATGTAGGTGAATTATTTTAAATTGTTGAATTAGCTATATTGTATACAACTGGAACTTCCCCCCGTAGCGTGCAGATCTTGTGCCTGTTGTGTTGACAAGGAGGGGTCAAAATTGAGGTGAACCATCCCAAATTGTTAGATTAGCTCTATTATGCATTTTTAGGCTGTACGATTAACTCTGAGTGGCCGATCCGCAGGCTTTTATGAACCTGCAATTCTGTACGCTACAGGGGGAAGCTCCAGTTGTATTGACCAGGAGGGGTCAAAATTGAGGTGAATCATCCCAAATTAATGCATGCATGTAACTGTAGCCGTAGGAGCCTACGTTGTCTGTTTTCCCTCGTTGAGGTGCGTTAGAAACGAACCTGTTTCGGCTGCTCGCCATTTTCAGCGTCTGTAAGTACAACTGAAACTGTGTGGTACTGGTGTCACCCCCCTGTATTTATACCCCTCGTCATAAGCCCTCCCTTTCGCCATCCCTCCCGTTCACTTTCCCCCACTGTCACCCCTGGTGTGTATGTTTACAACGAAAAAATCCGTTATTTTCTGTCTTTTGTCGGGCTGTCTTAGGATGTTACGTGAGGTGGTTGCGTCGGATGTATTTGTTTTGTTTTTTGTTTTTTGGGTCATGCGAGACGTTTTGGGTCGCCTTTCTTTTTATTGGATAAACCTCCTTTAAGGAGCAAAGATAGTGTCAGAAGTGGAGTTGAGCTGTTCGTTGATGAAGCTTCCCTCGAAGGTTTTAGTGCTTACATTTATGTCAAAATGGAGATGGGGGTGATGTAACGGCCTAAAAAGAGCGCTATGGTATGTGAAATATAATATTGAAGAAATGAGCTCGGTGAGTGAGCTCGGCCAGCTCAGGGATGAGCGAGGGACAATGGCCAGGTAGCGTCAACTTTATCCTTGAGGGAACTGCTCGCTATCTACGACACTAAGGGATTTTAGAAACATGGCCCTGGGTTTCTGACGTTCTGCGAAGTCTTTAAGTGGAAGTCGTGCCTTCACAACCTGCCCGCGCGAATACGCTTGTTCATGTGACCTCAAGCCCGTCGGGTCGAAAGGAACGTAAGTTCAATCAAGTTCAATCATGGGTAGTTTTTAAATACACAATCACTTGTCACTACGCTTTTTCGCGCCACTACGGTCACTCGTTTGAATCTATACACTCTGAATTGGCATCCCGGTGGATCCCTGAATTAACACTTGGTCGGGCGTTAGAGGTCCATTAATATCACTTTCACTTGTGTTAAAGTTGAATTTGATTTTTTATTAAATTTAAATTTGAGGACCGCGATTTTTGTGCATGTCTTTTTGAAAAGGCACTACTGATCTCAAGTAGCAAACATGGTTCATGTTATGTTTTTTCACGTTTCACGCGAATTCACTGCTCTTTGGTTATTTGTATGTTACATTTATTTATGGCCTTTTTCTTATTGTTGGCACGATAACTCTCAAAGACATTAAATTAGCGGAACGAGCTTCAGCCCAAAAACCAATAGTCATAAGACCTCAGGGGGTATTGAATTTGAGCCAAATAGGTCGAAGGGGAGAGGGAAAAATAGGGGTTGCAATGGTAAAGAAAATCACCACAATTCACCAGTTTATTCTAGAAGCATCATATTCGGTGCAAATATTTCACGTGAGACGTGAAGGTAGCTAGTCCATTGCTGGGTAAGTAGTAATTGTTGGGGGGCGGGGTGAGGTGACGATGGGGTAGAGGATGAAGTTGGGCTCAAACTCAACCGACAGTACACATCAGTGTAGGTAGGAGGGGGGTTGGTAATAAAAATTAATAGTATAACACATACCGCCAACTGCGCTATAAACTCGAAAAACTTGAAGGGGGATAGTAAGGTATGACATTTGAAAGAAATTGCCGAATTCCAGTGTATTCGGATTTTGGTCCAAAATGTTGTGAAGCGATTGCCTTCTACTATCGGAGACAAAATCGAATGGTAGGCAAGGGGTAGAGAACCTATAGTTACATACAGGCATTGACAATAACCACCATCGTGACATGACGTAGTTGAATTTGCGTCATATGAGGCTGTAGTGGAGGGGTACCGGACTCAGAGCGGTGCATGCTGCGTTCCATTTCATTGACTTAGACTGGATGAATCTCGAAACTTTCAACTTCTTGGCGTACAGAGACGATGTTGATGAGGTAGAAAAAAAAAATGGCCCAAAACCAAAACTGTAGCGTTTGCGGGGGTCGCTTCGGAGGTCGGCGCGCTTCATGTTGGCTGCCGTTCGACGACGGGTCTATTCCCGGGGTGGTTGGTTGACATTTTCGTCCCAATAAGATTCTAGGCACCAAACATTACTCTATAGTCTATAGAACTACTTTGTCACATCCGAAAATCTCAAAATGTCATTCATTCCCCCACTAAATTTGAGCCCCCCCGGACTGGGATGATCGCCTACTAGCATGGCAGCGCAGAATCTGGAGTATTCGTGATTTCTCGCTACAACGGTAATTTGGCAGCCGCCCAGAAAATTCTAGAGCATCGAAAGTAAGTTGATATTGAGCAAAGAACGGTTCAGTTGTTAGGAATTAGGCCCACCAGACAAACGCGAGAATGCACCGAGGTGCGGTCCAGTCTCCGTTTCAACCTCGGACTTTCACCGGAGACTGGACCGCACTTCGGTGCATTCTCGCGTTTGTCCGGTGGGTTCAACCCCCCGACAACTGAACCGTTCTTCCCTTCAGCAGCGGCGCCTACCCCCAAGAGCCCCAGTCAGTCCTGGTGAGCCGGGTCCTTACCGGGTCCTCCCTGATCGGTTGTGCCGGGTCTGAGCCACAATGTTTCGCGCTTGCCTATACCAATGCCTGTCATTTCACAAACAGTTGACTACTTGAAATATCATAAAACGTACCTATATTTTTTTGGAAAATGATTTTAACTGGTATATTTGTTAATGGTTTAACTAACAGCGTAACAGTGTTATCAGGCTCGAAATGGATATCCGAACCGCGCGAGCACGGAAAAACTCCACGAAATATTCCTTAAGGTAGCCATTCATTGGAGTTATTGCAAAATTTGGGTGTTACTTATTGCTGGGTGTGAATAAAAGCGTATGCTTCTCCTTAGTAAATAGCCCACCGTAAATTTTAAAGAGTCTTAAAAATATGCCCCCTCCCTCTGTTCCGTTTATAGCATGCAAGCGTTCATAAAGGCGGAGAAAATTTTATGAATAGCCATGATTTTGTGCGGGGTTTCCTTGGTTCGTATCCAAATGAAAACTCGACACGACTCTTCGCAGGCATTGTGGACACAAACAAAGATGGGTATGATTTAGACGAAAACCCCCGCCTCTGACTGTTTTGTAAAATCAAAAAATATTATTTTTGCGAATAGATTTATATCTTTCTCGGAGTTTCAAGCTTTTGAAGGATTGCTCTGCCAACCTGACGCACTGAGTCGGACGGTGTTTCAACTGTTTGACATTAATGGAAAGGGGACGATCACTTTGGGTAAGTTTTTGTTTGAAATACGTGCAAGCCCTCTTGCTTGACTACCTAGCTGTTGGACATTTTAGAGGAGTTTGTCGAAGTAACGGGGAAAACTGACCTTAATAAACGAATATCCACCGGAAAGGACAATCATGTTTTGAAGTTACGCTTCAGTGGGGACAGAAGGATCACTTACGGCGAGTTCTGCCAGTTTTTACAAGTAAGTTTCGGTTTTGGTCTCGTCGGATCGAAATTCCGTGCAGTCGATTGGGGGTCTGCGTCTCTCTTTGGAAGATTTGAGTGAGGAACGAAAAAGTGATTTGGCTTTAATCTATTTTTCAGTAGATGAAGTGAAGTAACGCCCTTGCATGTTCTTCCTGAAAAAGAGCCACTTTCTGCGACGTTAGCTAGTTTTTAGGAATTTCAATGGGGCTTCTGGTGTAAAAAATGGTTGGATCTGAAAGAGTTTGCTAGGGTAGGGGCAACATGTATCCAGTCTACTGCTTTCCCTCCCTCTCTTCGTGATTTCTAGCTGAATACGACAGCCTAAGGTCAAAAACAGCCACTTTTTGGCTGCTCGGTGAAATCTACTTTTTGGTCAGCCCGAAATTAAGATTGTGGAAAATAGCGGAAAATCAAATTACTGGCGCAACGCGTGGCTCGTGACAGGGGAATGAGTGGATATATAGTGGATCCTTATAATTTTCCGCCTTCAGTCCCCTTGATGATTGATCAACTTTTAAATTGATCAATCACCCCCTCCCCCTACCATTTTTCAAGAGCAATAAAAAAATATGATTTTAGAATTTCCAAGAAGAGTGTGGGACCCAAGCATTTGTAACGTGTGATCGAAATGGCACCGGTTTCGTTACACCGAGTGATTTCAGAGACATCATGGTCAGCTGCAAAAGCCACCTGTTGTCGAAGTCAATTCTTGAAAATTTAGGCAAGGTAAAGCATTTTTTAATCATAGTTCATTGGAACTCATTAGTTTTACATTAGTTGTCAAATATTATTCGTTTACGTAGGCTGCTAGAGTGGGATCAGAAGGGAATGGCGTGAGCTTCCAATATTTTCTGGCGTTTAATTCACTTATAAGTAAATTGGAATCGGTCGTTAGAATTTATTTGAACGCAACGAGCGGTAGTAAAACTAGAGAGTTAACAAAAGGTATTAATCAGACAACGTTGAAAAACACAAATTAAAACGAAGTGAGGAATTCTTTTTGCTGACGAATTTCTACGTTCAGATCAAATGGCGGTACTCACCAGTGGCCCAAGGGAGGGGCCACAGGGGCCATGGCCCCTCCCTTGGAATCGAGGTCACTCGCACAAAAAAACAAAAAACAAAAAAACATAAAAACGTCCTCCAAAATCCCATCGAGGAGGGGTGATAACCTATAATTTTAGGATCATTTTCTCAGAGGCTCGAGGGTCAGAGGTTCTCGAGAGACGCGAAATGCCAAGTTATTTAAGGGAAAAACTCTCGCGATTGGCCTTCACGGAGGGTAAAATTGACGTCATGGAACGCGACCACGTACGTCAAGGGATAAATTTACGCGAAAGGTCGTGCCAAGGGCAAACTTTTAGCGAAACGCCACATTGTTGGGGAAAAAAAACTCTTTCGAAAGGCCGCGGCACAACGAGTAAACTACGCAAAATGCCCCACGGCGGGCAAAATGCAACATTCGGGAAAACACTCACGTGAATCGCCACATTTACGTGAAATGCAGCTTATCAAGGCCTACAAATATGCGAAAGGCTTCACCAAGAGCAATGTTAAGGTGACATTATTGTCTATTTTATGAAAAAACTCTTCGGTTTCACGAAAAAATGGGCAACTTCATAACGAAATTGTCTGTTTTATGTGAAAATTTTCAATGTTGTAAGGCGTCTTAAGCTTATGAGCATTATGGTTGATTTTATGAGGAAATTTTAAGTCTAAAAGGTGTCAATTTGATGAGTACATTGTCAGTTTGATAAGCTAATAGTCAATTTTATGAAGAAAATGACATATTGTATGAGGAATTGTCAATAGGTATAATGAGAAAATTGCCCTTTTTTGAATGAATTTCGAATTTTGTAAGGAAATTGTAAGTTCGAATTGGAAATTGTTACTTTCAAGAGGAAACCGTAAATTTTCTAGGAATCGTTAATTCTAGGACAAAATTGTCAGTTTCACGAAGAAATTTTCAAATTGACCTTTTCATAAGTGCATTGTCAATTTAATTAAAACTTTTTATCAATTTGAAGCTAAAATCGTCAATTTAACATGGTAATTGTAACTCATCCACAATGATTTAATTTTGGGTCTTCGAACTTATTAATTTTGTCCCATGACTGATTTGTTAATACAGTAATTGGTTATCGTTTATTTTGGATTTAAACTTGTCATTTTTAATATGAATAGCCCTTTGTACGCGGAAATGATCAATTTTAAGGGTGAATTGTCAATTTTATGAGGAAATTGTTTGCTTTTTAAGGATATTGTCAATTTTGAGGAAATGGTGAATTTTATCAGAAAACTGTCAGTTCTATGAGGAAATTGTCAATTTTTAGAGTAAATAGTCCCTTTTATGAGGAAATAACTGTCACTTTTATGGGGAAATTGGCAATTTTATAGGAAATAATAATGTTTACGGGGAAATTGTCTATTTTATGAGGAAATGTATAATTTTATGAGGAAATTGTCTATTTTGTTGGAAAATTGTCAATTTTACGAGGAAATTGTCAATTCTATGAGGAAATGGTATATGTTACAAGGAAATTGTCAATTTCATGAAGAAATAATCAATTTATTGGGAAATTGTCAATTTCATGAGGAAATTGTCAATTCTATGAGGAAATTGTATATGTTATAAGGAAAATTTCAATTTTACAAGGAAATAATCAATTTTATAGGGAAATTGTCAATTTTATTAGAAAATTTTCAATTTTATGAGCAAATCGGCAA
The DNA here is from genome assembly GCA_038030265.1 of Corythucha ciliata. NCBI lineage: Eukaryota > Metazoa > Arthropoda > Insecta > Hemiptera > Tingidae > Corythucha > Corythucha ciliata. Next base: position 31,691,805 of record CM075938.1, read on the forward strand.
TTTTATGAGGAGACTATCAATTTGGGTAAATTTGTTTGCCATTGAACCAACTTTGCTGGGTGGCCTATTTCAGTGGCTGATTGCGCCGATTTTGCGCACTAAGAACCGTTTTTAGCTGGTTTCACTCAATAAAAAGTAATTTCCCGGATTTCGCTCACTAAAAAAACAGATTTTCCGGGTTAAAATCACGGTGGTAGCCGTGGGACATAAGAGCTTCCCCTCCACCACTGCGCTGAGTTCACTTCATTCAGCGGGAGGCATATTTTTGCCAAACTAATAGTTCACGTTACGTTGAATGTAGTTGTTGTTGTTGTTTTCACTTTTCCGGCCTTCGGGTTTCCTTAATTTTCCAATTATCAGAGATTGAGACCATTGAAAACTGTGTCTGTCTAGCAACTGTGTGACGTATGATATATTTCTAGGGGAGGGGACCGGATGGACTCATAATATGGCCCCCTCCTCAAGCTGACTCTGGATCCGCGCCTGGTTCTCACACCGCTAGAAGTGGACATTTTATTCCATTTTGTCATTTAATTCATCAGCGAGAGTATAAGTTAATTTTAATAATTATGCATAAATTGTATTTTAAAAGTTAATTAACTCAGGCATAATTAATTAACTCGTACATTCGGATTTTCTAGCTTTCATACCTGAAAACCCCTCCGAACCATTCGAAACTCGCTCCGTACAGATAGTAGCAAAATAATGAGGCAGTGTAATTCATTGCCATTCATGTTTTTTTTTTGAAGAACGAAGATAGAGGATTTTTAATACAAGCACTGGAAAATACTTACAGGCTCGTTTTGGGCGGCATAGCCGGAGGTAGCGTATTGTCTACGGGGAAAACCTTCTTAAGGACTATGGCGTTGTCGTTTTGTTTTTTGTTTTTTCTTTACAGCAATTGGTTGTGGCGCCGTGTATCCGATTGATCTTGTTAAAACTCGTATGCAGAATCAGAGGACAGGGTTGGTCTCGAGTGAAGTTATGTATCGAAGTAGTTGGGACCGTGTCAAAAAAGTGGTTCGTCGCGAGGGGATACCCGCCCTTTACAGAGGTCTCATTCACAGTTGGTGGGCGTCATACCTGAAAAGGCTATCAAATTGGCAGTGAACGATTTTATGAGAGATAAACTGGTGGACTCAAGCGGTAAAATTGGACTGCCTTCCGAAATCCTGGCCGGAGCTACTGTAATGAGTCATAAAAACGATAGTCGTTTTTGATTTGGCATCTAGTTAATCATATTTTATTCAGGCTGGCGCGGTCCAAGTTGTGGTTACAAATCCAGTGGACATAGTCAAAATTAGGCTACAAGTTGAAGGTGAAGTCGCAAACGGTGAAAAAGTGAAACCATTGAGTGTCTTAAGGGAACTAGGATTTTTCGGGCTTTATAAAGTGAGTTTACACTTGCAGAATATTATGCTAATCATGATCATGAAACAAACTATTCTTCAATAGCCAGGGAGCTCAAGCTACTCTGCTTCGTGTTGTGGCGTTATCAGCCATTTATTTCCCAGTTCACTCCAACGTTAAAGTTGCCTTCACCGACGAACACTGTTACAACAGTCCATTGTCACTATTCGCAGCCGGTTTCATCGCTGGCGTACTCTCGGCCGGGTTGACGACTCCAGCCGACGTCATCAAGACACGACTTCAGGTGGTTGCGCGAGAGGGTCAAACACCCTACACGGGTTTTATTGACGCCACTCGAAAAATCTATCGCGAAGAAGGCTTTCGAGCGTTCTGGAAGGGAGCTGCAGGTGAATTCTACGGTTGTGGAACTATTCTTTTGTTTGAATCTGATTCCAATTTTATTTTGTCTGTCAGCTCGTATGTTGAGAACTTCACAGCAGTACGGAATAACGTTATTTGTGTATGAACTTCTTCAGAGGTGGTTATACGTTGACTTCGGTGGAACGTAAGTTAATACTGTTATAAATCTCTACATATTTATCAACAATATCCGCGAATTTTCAGAAATTCAGTTCACTCTACTTCGAAGTGATCATCTTGATCAGTACGCATCAACGCAGGCAACTCGAAGTGTGACTCCTATCTCTAAGTGGTATAGGAGTGGTCGTGGGGTATTTCATTGGGGATGGGGGTGATTTTAACACTATTCCAAATCCTAAATAGCTCAAAAACTGTACAGACTCAGCGGTACGTAACCAAGGAACTCGGGAATTCTCTAGTGCCACACGTGTTGGTAGCTGTGAGCAGTGGTCCTAGCTCTAGACCCTCATGATCGCTGATTCACGTTTTCCCCATGGTAATCGTGGCTGAGAGCTCAAACACACCCGCTCAGTCCCTGATTTCACTGATTAACGTGATCCTGACCAATTACATACTCGGCTCTGTGAACTATTCAAACCCCGAAAAATTGACTTCTGGCTACTTCCTATGTAGTTCTATATACTCAAGCACTCACCGAACCTGAATGTTCGTTCGGGAAAATGGTAACTCAGTCGCCTCCTCCCTACCCTCCACGTCACATCCAAAGGACAATAAACACCCAGAGGATAATGGAGCCCACTATTATTACCAGTTACTGTTCTGCCAAAATACGGAAATTTACACCAAGGTACTGCCATTTTTGACTTCGATGGTTGAAAAATGGCAATAAGTCCTAGGAATCCTCTAAACTTCAAAAGATAAGGAATTCCCTCGAAAAATGAAGTAGGTATTTTTTTAGCATAGTATTGTAGCGCAGACTCCAAGTCGCATAGCATATTGTTCGGGTGCAGGGCCCACCCCTGGAGCCCCTCCCACTGGACCGATTTAATTCAAATCTAAATGGGACCATAATATATGGTCTAGCCTACGTGTTTCATGAAACTGTCATCAAAATCGGTTGACTACTCTAGGAGATATGCTCGTTTATACAAAGTGTACAGACAGACGCAGACACGGAACGGAACCAAAGTTGATCAGAAAGCTCTGAAACGCAAAAGGCAAGGATCCCGCCGGGGAGCCCATTTTTTCTCGAAGCTCGAATTGTGTTAGGCTTTGCCTTCCCGAGTCGTCCGGACATCAGTTAATTAATTTATATCTTTAATTAAAATACCGGCGACAGAATTTCTCGTATCTATCTAATCGTAGAGCAAGTTATGGGCCGGACGGAGTACGGACATTCCAGAAATATTATCTAGACATGTTAAAACGTACACAGAAAAAGTTTGAGGGTGAGTTGTAAATTTTAACATAGGTGTATTATTCAGAATGAATAATAAACCAAAAAAGGCTCTCTTTCTCTTCTGATTCGAAGAGGATGTTGCCACCTTGTTGATGTTGCCTAGTTGATCACAAAGTCGAAATACAGAGCTTATCGATTTCGCCAAGGAACGCTTTAAAAAAAAAAACAAAACAAAAAAAAACTAGTAAATATTTAGATTATCGTCTTTTTGTGTAGTACGGCGCGTTCGTTCTGTCGATACAATGGACCAGCTTTGTGTTTCGACCCCCCCCCTCACGTACCGATTCCTGTGTGCGCCACTTTTCTGATATGAATGTGTTAAAATTCACAGGTTCCAGGACAGAGTTTCTGCTGAGAAAAATAATCAATGCGGTGGTTGATAGTAGATTTCTGAAGCTAAAGCAGCATTTACGGCAAGTTTCGTGGCCTCTGAGTATTTTTGTGGTGAGGGAGAGGGTAAGGGAGAGGGGGTAAAACTTAAGATATAGTTGAATGGTACTTCCACTGAAAATTATTTAAAAACATGGACGAAAAATTAAGGAATTAACCACGAGGGACCCAAAAATCCGTGGCACTCACCCTTCTTCTCCTCACAATAATTTACTGGGAGGTATTTTCAATGCGTTCATGCAGGATTTCGCGACTTTTCTTACTGGATTTCCTGATAGTATGTAGTATTTTAGGCCCCCCCCCCGCCATCATAAAACATTTTTCAAGTCAAAATTAATTTGTGATGGGTTTCAGTTGAAACTGCCCTTTTCTCGTGGCGGTAAATCATTGATCTTTTGGGTTTGGGGCTATTAAAAGGGACTAAACAAGCAAATTTTTTCAGATTCAGAAGCCACACCTATTTACCAAACAATTTGATTGGGCGATTGAATTTTCAGTTTCAAATGCCATGTTTCTATTGCAGACGAATGGTAAAGTTTTCAAGTAGACTTTTTGGTGGAAATGGGTTTTAGGTTTCCTGGGTAAAAATACTTTTGAAGAGTCATTGAACGCTCATAACGTTGTTACTTTCCACAGTTTAGAAAAATTGTCTTTCTGAGCTTCAAGTGCACGTATTTTAGCGGATAAGCGGAAGTATTTTAGCGTGATTCTTGCAGGAACGTTTTCGGTTTCTTGATCGAATGGAAGCGTGTCGGGGGAAAAAGTATGCCCACTATTGTGTTTCGAACAGGAAAATTCATATTTTCGAACACAATCGCCTGTTTCACGGCTAAATAGCTGGTTTCCTGCTCCTTGTCGATGTGGTATTTCTCAGCTTAGTTTCTACAATGGAGATGGTAGAAGGGAAAATTATTGAAAATTTTCCAGCGGTTTCCTGGCTTTTTCATGAAAGCATACGGTTTTTATACTTGTTCACAGTACCATCACACGTACATATTGCAAATTTGATGGCATGACATAAATGTCCTCGTGTGCACAGGGCTTTAAGGAGATCAATTGTGGAGTAGCGGTGGTCAGAAACTTGTAAAAAGGCATTCCTCACGCTTAAAACAGCCCTTATGAATGCTCCTATACTAACTCGTAATAATCCTGAACTTTTTTTTTTTTTTTTTTTTTTTTTTTTTTTTTTTTTTTTTTTTTTTTGGCCTAGACATAAAGCCATTAGCCATTGTATTAGTTTTTATTACTTTTATATTTCTATTTTATACTTTTTTATATTCTATTAGATTATTAATATTATATTTTTTATTTTATACTTTAGCGTTGCTTTAACTTTCAAATATTTAAGTTAGCATTTACTATGAAATTGGATATATCCCTGTATGTTATGTCAATGTGGGAAAGAACGATTTTATAGTTGAAGGGGGTTGTTAATTTCTTATATAGGGATTTAAAGAACGGATTTCGAGCACTTGTGTATTTCTGACATGACATTATTTTATGTTCTAAATCATCGTTTGAGCCGCACATGTCACATAGAGGGCTATTTGCCTGGGCAATTCGGTGTAGATATGCATTACTTCCTCTGGTTGTTGCAGCAGATGCTTCTTCAGATGCGCGGTGTGCTGTCTTTTACAGCGTTCCCAGATTCGACTGAGAAACCTATAGTGTACGCCTCCAAAACGCTAACTAAGACAGAATGTGGCTATTCACAAATTGAGAGAGAAGCTGGCTATCATTTACGCAGTAAAAAAGGTTCGCCAGTACATTTTTGGGGCGAGATTTCATCAGCCACTTCTTGCAATATTCGGCTAAAAAAAAAGAAGAGGAATTCCTGTTATGACTGCTAGCCGTTTACAGCGATGGGATCTGTGTTTGATGGGTTATTCGTTCAAAATAGAATATATTCCGACAAAACTATTCGGAAAAGCTGATGGATTAAGCCGGCTTCCATCAGAACACGGATTTCAGCTTCGAAAAAGATCAAGAAGAAGACCAGGAGATTATTGCTGCTCTTTCAACAAAATTCGTGCTCTCGCTCTCGATTACAAGTAGCTATTCAAGAAATCGCTTGGGAAACTGAAAGGGATCAAGAATTACAACAAATATCATCGTTCGTATTGAATGGATGGCCTAAAGACATTCCTTTGAATTTAAGGGCATTCCCGATGTGTTTACAATTCAAGATGGTTGCATCTTATGTCTCCGAGTTGTGGTCCCAAGCAAATTTCGATAATACGTGTTAAAACAACTGTCTACCTACTCAGTACACCACTGTCTACCTACTTAGTACACGCTCTCGGGTATTGTTCAGATGAAAAGTGAATCGAGGGAGTACGGCGTGGTGGGCAAGCATGAATGATGACATCGAAAAAATGGTTAAAAAATACGATGCATGTAATTCTTTCACCCGAGAAGAACCAAATTAGGAACACATCGAACTGGCCCCAAGAGAGTGCTCCGTGGAGCGTGGACTCGTGTTCATTTGGATTGTGATGGTCCATTTCTGGGGAAAATGTTTGTTCTCGTGGTTGGCACGTTTTCTAAGTGAGTCGAAATAGTTCCGGCGATACAAATCACTAGTGAAAATACTATAAAAGCTTTAAAAAAACTAATTAGCAGGTATGGTTATTTCAAAACTATCGTGACGGACAACGGGGCATCCTTCATCTCCGAACAATTCAAACAATTTTGCACGGAGTACGAAACGCTTCGTATAACAATCCTAGCGTATCATCCGAGTTCTAATGGGCAAGTAGAAAAATACGTCGACACATTCAAAAAAGCGTTCACAAAAATGACACATTCTAATAATTCGTCAATAATTCAATTCATTAATTCGTAGTACGGGTGTGAAGTGCACAGTTGGAACAGGATATACGTGTTTCAGGACGAACGCCGTATATTTTAATATGTTGTAGTACTAAGTAATTGCTCCCAAAATCACCCTATTGACATAGGGTCACAAATGATTTCTCTTGAAGTTACAGGCACATTTGTGTATTTTTAACCATTCACTGTTTTTCCTCTAAAAGGACCTTACACAGACCAAACCTTTTTTTGTACCCTTAAACTGCCGACGTTTTTGAAAAGATCACACAATTTTACTTCAGAAAATGTCGGTCAACATCATTTTAGTTGCCTCCAAAAATTTCAGTAATTCTTTAAAAATGAAGAAAGCGGCGTTTTCCAAATTTCCTGTGTACATCAGCGCCAGTTTCTGACCAAGTGATCATAGTGAAAATTTTTCGCCAATTTCAGTAAAACATGTCCGTGTTGAGAGCTTTCAAATGATTTTTGAAAAATTGAAATCGGTCCATTTTTCCATGAGATACTGTTCCTAACGTGTGAAAAAACACGGAGTAAGTCATCAATTAGGCATAGGTGAACCTTCCTTAAACGCGTTTGATAACAGAGTAAATTTGTTGGCTTTTGCTAATTAATCGGTTTAGTGAGGTCCAATAAGATCCCTCCCTATCATACCACACCACACATTCATAAAAATCGGCGCTGAATTGCTTTCGATCGCGGCGTTGAGGTTTTCTTCCTCCCACTGGCGCCAGTTCGACTGTTGTTCCTACCGTCTCGGGTAAACGTGGCATCGTCCGAAAAAAGAGTAAGAGGAACGGAATACTAATGAGGAAGTTGCATGGGTCGGAATTTGCTGATAAATTTATTTTCCCCCGTTTATTTACACTAAAATAGAAATCATGATGTGCTCCGTTCCTCAAAAAATCGCTTGCTGAAATTTTAAGAAATATTGCAAGTTTTAGGCCCCCCTTGACTCTCCCCCTTTCCTGTTATGACGTAATTTAGTCTTTTGCTTCAATGCGGGCATTCACTGATTTCCCTACATGTATGTTATTGTTGCTGATCCTTGGTTTTTTTATTTGTTTATGAATAATGTTGGGTGACAGCCTGACAGCTCATTTCAATTTCAAATACGAGAATAGTCCAGATATTTGAAAAATACTGCAGTTTCCAGTTTACCCTCGTTGTCGAAGGAACCGCAAGACGCCGAATACAATTTTTGTGAGTTTACCTAAAGAAAACACACGAAGAACGGAGTCGATTCGAATCATCCGAGGAGACGTACTGAAATTCTGGAACCGTTGATAATACCCAGAAAAAATTTGTGTGTGTGCAGCAAGATCATTTTGCCGTGAGTGAAAGTGGAACCAGAGAGTTTGAAATGACCCGATTTGTATATTACACCAAAAATATAATACCTACTCATAAATTATTTATTAATGAACTTGAAAATAGGACGCTTCCAAGATATAAGAGATTTGGCCACAATATCATGAATGAACGACTTGTCTCAAAGAATCTAAAAGTACCTAGTAATTGTGTCTAAAACTTTTTTTTCGAGTGGTCAGCTTCTTTTTGTCGCCGACCTGTCGAACACACGACGACCCAAAATCGGGCTTAACTAGGCCCCATCTTCAGTATTAGAAGGGGCAGCCTCAGGAATATTGGCCGCTGTGATCCCCCCATGGATGGCGAAGCTAGTACCTCACACTTTTGAACTTTGCCCTTTGGAGAGGCGGCTGGCTTGCTTGCACAGGACAGGGCTTTTTTTTAGGGAATGAATTCAACGAAACCATCGCGATGGTTGCCTGGCAACTCACTAACATAAGAAAACCTCATGATTTAAAAAATTCAGTTTTTTGTGAGAGAGATAGAGAATGCATTAGACAAGGACAAAAAAGACTAAATTACGTCATACCATTTTTTGGCGGGAAGTCAAATATTGCTATTTTAAATAATTAAAAAAAATAGTTATAATTGAATTCAATTGTTAAAATTCGTATCCATCAAAAGGTAATGGTGTGACCTACCAGAAAATTTTTTTTTTTTGGAAAATGTGCAACTTCCTCATTCTCGAACATCCAGTGATAAAAAATAATGCGATTAATTTCGTCTCCATCGTACAGATTTTGCACTTCCTGAAATTGGTACAGATAGTGTGTGAGAAATGTTCACTCTGGAAAAAACGCATCACAAGAAAACGAAAACCAAAAGAGCAGCTGTTGCTGTTGCAGCTGAGAATGATTGAAAATGATTAAAATACGTAGGTGTTCTTTAGAATACATTTTACGTTGATTTATTCAATGTATATACCAAGTTATCCCCCAATATCTTAAAAGTTGACAGTCGGGGGGGGGGGGGGGTAAATTTTTTGGCAATTTTGTCCTTTGTCACTTATAGTGCATTTCATTTTGAAAATTTAAGACAGGTTATTAAACTGAATAATCAGCAAAAACCAACTTTACTTTGTAATAACGCGTTCAAGGAAGTTTTACCTATGCCTTAATTGATGACTTACTCCATGTTTTTTCATACGTTAGGAACAATAGGTATCTCATATAAAAATGAACCGATTTCAATTCTTCAAAAAACAGTTGAAAGCTCACGAGATGGAGATGTTTTACTGATATTGGCGAAAAATTTTCACTGTGATCACTTGGTCAGAAACTGGCGTTGACACACACAGGAAAATTCGAAAACGCCTCTTTCTTCATTTTTAAGGAATTACTGAAATGTTTGGAGGCAACCAAAATGATGTTGATCGACATTTCCTGAAGTAAAATTGTGTGATCTTTCCAAAAACGTCAGCAGTTTAAGGGTACAAAAAGAGATTTAGTCGTTGTAACGACTTTTTAGAGGAAAAACAGCAAGTGACTGAAAATACACAAATGTGCCTGTAACTTCAAGAGAAATCATTTGCGACCCTATGTTAATAGGGTGATTTTGGTCGCAATTACTTAGTACTACAACATATTAAAATATACGGCATTCGTCCTGAAACACCCTGTATAGGCATACGTTCATTTGGCTAATGCGCTCGAACGCAAATCCATTCTGGAGAAGAATTCTGGAGACCACTGAATTCGTGTTCTAGAGGTTCTGAAACATGAAAAAAACATGACGTGACCCATGTTTGCCACCATCATGACGAGACCAATAGTGTATTTTCAGAATGAAATGCACTAAAAAAAATAAAAACAAAAAAAAAAACAAAAACAAATCGTCAAAAAGTCTAAAGGGACAAATTCAGGATTTTTTTCCCATTACCGGACTACACCACATACAGTCACAAGGAAGACACCAGCTTTCTTGGGGAGAAAGTTAAGAAAAACGCTGTCACGGCTTCAGCCAGAGAAGAAAACATTACAAACGCACGCACCAAAAAACTTGAAGACTTTCAGCGTGGTCGAACGAATTTATGCTCGGTATTACCGAAGCAAACAAATTCCCTGGAAGGAGCGTTTGCTCAATTTATTGACTGTTTTGCTGCTGAAATGATTTTTTAGTATTTTTTTTTTTAATTAGAAAAAAGTGATTTTTCTGTTCAAAAATGATTGATTTGAATAGATCCTTACTTGAATGGACTCTATTCGACAGCGATGACAGCCAGCTGCCGGAGCGACATCTGTTGATGCTTTGGTGAGCGTTCACATCCAAAGACATCTTTAGATTTGGTTCCGATGATTTTTACCATGTTAAAATTAGTAAGGATTGTTTGAATTTACAGGTCAAAATGAGCAATTTTGGATAGAAAAATCACTCCTTTTTCTAAAAAAAATTGTCATTTCTGCCGAAAAATCGCCAATAAATTAAACAAATGCTCATGAGTAATTTTGAAAGGAACACGTTTAAAAAGTCTTCTTCGAACCATGGGATTTCGATTGGAACGTATTTAGTATGGACAAAGTGGTGGTTGACTTTCATTGAAAAAATTAAAATCCCTGTTTTGCAAAACTTCGAGGAGCCACCGAGGCCGCAGAAAATGTTTTTGGGATGTCAACAGTTATGCCTTTCAAAATTTTGTGAGGCACGTGATTCCATGCTAACAGGACCCTATTGGATTACCTACTTAAAATAATAATATAGCTTGCGCCATGCACCTTTTGTAGGTGCTTTCCTCTATATGCTGGACTACGTATTAGTATTCCTATGAATTAACTCCCATTGTATTGTTCGGTGTAAAATTGTATACCGAAAACGACTCTTTGTGATAACGGCTTGCTATGTTGCCTCAAATGACCTAGGGTTACCCTATGTCACCAAACTTCCCAGTTTCCGCGAATTTGCTGGATTAAATTTATTCGATTCTTATTGTTTTCTTTCTTTTCTAGTCGACCATCTGGCTCCGACCGCAACGCTTACTCCAAGGGCCTTGCCGGAGCCGCCGGAACACCCTCCAATCCTGATCATATTGGAGGTTACCAGCTGGCTCTTCCCATTCTCCAGGGTATCGAAACAAAATTTGGACTCGTTCTTCCAAAATTTAGGGCGGCCACTGAGAATTCCACTTGAAAAGGAGGAACGTGAAATTGAGAAGGCAGCGCGTTTGTGGTAGTGTACCCCAGGGAACAGGGGGGGGGGGGTAGAGGAAAGGAGGCTTTGTTGGACTTATACGTAGGACGTTGGTGGGTCCATCGTCCACGCCACCCATTCTTAATTTACAAGCCATGTTCATTGTGAGCACTTTTATTCAAAGTATTGATTGTCAAAGATAGGTCGTTATAACGATCTCAAAATGTGCTTTACGATTCGGTCGTTCTTTTCTTCCTGAATCGTGGCTGTAGCGTTCCATCTCTTTTTTGTAAGTAGAGAAAGGATTGAATGTTAAGGCACTTTCGAAATCAACAAGTATAAATAGTTCCTTACAGTGTAATTAGGGAGTTTTTACACTTCCACACGAACACCTTAGTGAGCCTTTTGAGAGAGTTCACATAGATTACTTTGGACCGTTCCAAAATAAATTTTTTTTCATGTTAACCGATTCTTATTCCAAATGGCCAGAAATTTTCGAAGTTACCAAAGTTGACACAGATACAACCATAACACTGCTACAGCATGTTTTTTGCCGTTTCGGTTTTGTTACCCTATTGCCCAGACCTTCCCCTTCTTCGACACTCCACAATTAATAATCTTAATGATCTATGATATGGAAATAAATACAAGTTTGGTTGTTGTTGTTGTTGTTGTTCTGAATCGTGATTTGTGATCTCATTACATGGTGGCAGCGTTCTGAGACCCAATGCCGAGGAAACGACAAGAACTTCCGGATGAACGGGAGAGTTCTCCTGGAAAGTTAGCGGTGAATCCAGAAAAAAGTTCCGGTTCAAGCTCGATAAAAATAGGGGGAATTGAATCATTCTCGTTCAAACCGGAGGAATGGCAGCAGTGGAAAAAGAGGTTCAATCGCTACAGATGTGTCTCTGGCTTATAAAGTGAATCGGGAGTTAAGCAAGTCAACTCCCTTCTATTTGCCATGGGATGTCAGGCTGAAAATGTTTTGCTGTCGGCAGGAATTTCAGAAGATGACGAGCAAGATTACGACGAAGTCATCTGTAAACTAGACAAGTATTTCCTTCCAATGACGAACATCGTGTATGAACGAGCATTGTTTAACTTGAGGAAACTGTGGGTTAGTTTATAAATGACCTGTACTACCTCGTCGAACGTTGTGATTACGGCACTCTGAAAGAAAGCCTCATTCGGGATAGAATCGTCGTTGGCATAAACAACAAAACCCTCTCCGAAGAATTACAATTGATGAGTAAATTGACTTTGGACGACGCAGTTAGAAAAGTTAAGAATTTCGAACTTGTCAAGCTTCAACAAAAACTGTTACTGGCACAAGCAGACGATTCTGGTGAATGTGTGGAAATACGCAATCACACAGCGTCTAATGCAAACAGGCGTCCTCCCGGCAGAAGAAGAATAGTGAGTCAGTCTAAACTTTGTTCATGGTGCGGTTCAACTAATTTGCATAGGAAAACTGAGTGTCCTGCTCGAGAATCCAGGTGTTTTAACTGTGACAAGAGAGGCCATTTTGCTAAAGTGTGTTACGGTGCAGACGTTACGGTAATTCCTCATGACCGTGTTCCAAAATGTCGAAAATTAACGAAAACAAACAAAATTTTGTCAACTGCCTCGGGGGATAAATTACACGTCACTGGGAATTTCATTGCTTCACTACAATTAAATGAAAAATAGTGCAAAGAAATATTTATGCAGTCAAGGGTTTAAAACAACCGTTGCTAGGAAAACCGGCTATCGAAGCATTATCGAAGCGTTAAATTTAATAACTTTAAATATTAATGAATTGAAAAATCCAAAAATAAATCCTTCCACGTACTCAACACTGGAGGAAGTGAAGAGTGCGTATCCGAAATTGTTCAACGGACTGGGAAAAATGAAAGCTGAAGTTGACCTAGAAGTAAATCCACAGGCCATTCCAAAAGCAATTTACACTGCTCGATCTGTATCCCTTCCTCTAAGAAATGCGGTCAAGGATGAATTAGACAGAATGTTAGCTTTGGGTCGTGTGATTAAAAAAGTAACAGAGCCAACTGATTGGTGTCATCCTATGGTTGTCAAGCAAAAACCAAATGGAAAAGTTCGTATATGCATAGACCCCTCTAGTTTGAACCCGTTTTTGAAAAGACCAGGGGCCTTATTCTCTAACACGATAGCAATCAAATTTCGATTGCAATGTTGCTATCCATCATAGAAACGTTGCTATTCGGCATTCTGCAATTTTAGAAACAATGAATTTGAAGCAACGTTGCTAAGGAGTATTTCTTTAGTAGGTTATTATAGTAGCACCACCAGACTCTGTTGCTATATCGACAAATTCGAATGCAGTGTTGCTTTCATCTTTATCAAACCCCGTTATCATTGTGAATTTTAACTTTCCTCGGGCTAGCTTTTTTATTCAAGTCTGTCATGGGATAAGAACGTCGAAAGTTTCTTATCTCAGCTCGCGCTTCTGATCTTCGCCATTCTGACTTCCGGCGCAGCAGCTTGTGGAGGATCAGCCCACAGCGAGAAGTATTCTAGCTCGAAGTCTCAGATGAGAGTGTTGTGTGGTCAAGAAAGCCGCTAGACCTGTCATGAATGGTTTAGACGTCAGCATGTCCGCATGTCGGCATTTTCATCCATGGCATTCTCATCAATTGTTCGCTCTCATCTTCGGGAATTTTCCTCGATCCTCGCCTCTCAATCGTCGTGAAGAGGCACGCTGCTGATTTCCCACATTACTCGGGTAGATTCTAGCTACTAGTGCTTGATTCTTCGTGGCTACTTGGGCGTGAGGATTCATAGTACGCTCCTGCTATAGACTAAAGAAACCGCACGTTTACACGTGCTACGTGATATGATCCTCACTGCTGCCTTATTTACATTTTTGAACTCTCCCTTTACGATATGAACAACAAGCTGTTGGCAATTCAATATAATTTATTATTTGACAGCAATAAAGGCAATTTTAAATTGAATTTACAGACGATCAAATGCGTATTTTAATTTCTTTCAGTGCCTATTTAATGGCTTGGTCTCCTCCAGTATTGTTCTTTGGTTATTATTCCGAAGTCGATTTTCAATGTTGCTAAATCGGTATTCTCTAAAACTGCAATGCGGAAAAGCAACAAACAGATTTCAACAGTTCTACCATAGCAACATTGCTTTCTAGGCAACGTGTAAAAGCTTCGATGTTTTACAGAATAAGCCCCCTGTAAATTCATTCCCATCTATCGAACGGCTGCTAGGGCAGATGGGAAATTCGAAATTTTTCTCGAAACTCGACGCTAACTCTGGGTTCTGGCTAATCCCTTTGTCTCCGAGTTCATCGAAGCTAACAACTTTCCTTACTCCATTTGGAAAATTTTCGTTCACCAGGATGCCGTTCGGATTATCGGTAGCACCAGATTTTTTTCAAAACAGAATGGACAGTATCCTTGAAAACATTCCAGGGGTTCTCTGTTATATGGATGATGTGTTGGTTATGGGTTCGTCAAAAGAAGAGCACGACCATCGTCTTAAACAGGTTCTGGACCGCATGGAACATGAAGGAGTAACTTTAAATCCGGATAAATGTCTCATTCGAAAGGAAGAAATATCATTTCTAGGAAATTTAATTACTTCAGAAGGGATAAGACCTGATCCAAAACACACAAAAGCTTTAAGGGAAATGCCAACTCCTCTCAACACAACCGAAGTCAAGAAGTTTCTAGGGTTGTTCAACCATTTAGGCAAATTTATTAAACATGGTTCTGAAATCGTAGCCCCAATTCGAGGCCTTCTAAAAAAAGGTCAGGAGTTCGTCTTCCAAGAAAAAGCTTTTAACGTCGCTAAAAATACCCTTTCCGAAGCGCCCGTCCTGATGCCTTACAAGTTAGGCAGGAAGACGGTGATCTCTGGGATAGGTGCAGTTTTGTTACAAGAAGATAGTTTGAGTAGCACACTACGACCCGTTGCATATGCGTCAAAGAGTCTAACTAGTACCCAGCAAAATTATTCTCAAATAGAGAAAGAAGCTTACGCCATCACTTGGGCCTGTGAGAGATTTTGGCAATTCATAATTGGCCGAGAATTTCTAATTCAGACAGATCATAAGCCTCTTATATCTCTTCTAGGAAAGAAAGGACTGTACGAACTACCGATCAGGATTCAAAGATTCAAAATGCGCCTAATGAGGTTCGATTATAATATCGAATACGTTCCTGGAAAAAAACTTATTACAGCAGATTTTTTATCTCGAGCACCTCTGACTGATACGGATGACGAACGGTTCACAGAGGAAACGGAGGCTTACATTCAATTTCTAACGACGAAACAAACTCGAAGCGTTTCGAAGAAGCTGTTTAATTCAATCAAGGACAAGCAAAACACTGAATTTGGAGACCTAAGAGACATGTGTAGGAAAGGTTGGCCACAACACAAAGCTAATGTCCAGCAAAATTTACGAGTTTTCTGGACACATAGAACTACAATAACAGAAAAAGATGACATGCTCTGGAAAAACGAAAGAATTATTGTCCCTACTTCGATCAGGAAAGAATTGCTGGAACGTATTCACGCCGGTCATCAAGGTATAGAAAAGAGTTTAAAAAGGGCGAATGAAACGGTTTGGTGGCCTGGAATCACAAAAGATATAACACATTTTGTCAACAATTGTACTGAATGCATTACAAATAGTCCGATGAACCATCTTCACCTCATCCCGATCGTCCGTGGGAAAGAATAGGTGTAGACTTGGCGATGTACAAAGGTGAAAACTTTTTAGTAGCAGTAGATTATTATTCGAAGTTCCTGGAATTTGTTCCTCTCTCCGACATATCTACTACTAACGTAATTACCGCGATAAAACACATTTTTTCAAGACATGGGATACCAGATGAAATCATGACAGACTGTGGATCGCAGTTTGAGTCCAAGGACTGGACTAATTTTCAAAAGGTTTATGGTTTCGAGCATCTCAAGAGTAGTCCCCTGCATCATCAAAGCAATGGACAAGCTGAAAGTGCAGTAAAAATTATCAAGAATCTGCTCAAAAAGAATAGGGATATATGTATACATGGCTCTGTTAATATATAACTCAACTCCAACTAGCTGTGGTTTAAGCCCGTCTGAGCTTCTGATGCAACGAGTACTTCAAAGCAACTTGCCCTTAACACAAGCAAAATTGATGCCTAAAGTAATAAATCATACAAAAACTGCAGCGGAAATCAAAGGACAAGCAGAAGAAATACTTCGATCGAGGACGTCGGCTTCAAAAAGAAAGACGGTTCAATCAAAACTCAAAGGTGTGGATAGAGGACCGGAAAGAAGCAGCAAAAATAGTCCAGATGTCCAGAAGAGCCCTCAGCCTCGCCAATACGTTTAGGAACGAAACCGGAACTCATTACCGAAGAAACAAAAGATAACTGAAACCCCTAACGTGAAAAAAAAAAAAAAAAAAAAAAAAAAGGAATTGTTACCCTATTGCCCAGACCTTCCCCTGTTCGACACTCCACAATTAATAATCTTAATGATCTATCATATGGAAATAAATACAAGTTTGGTTGCTGTTGTTCTGAATCGTGATTTGTGATCTCATTACAGGGGGCCTGTTCTATAACTTTTGACTGTCACTGTCTCTTTCCACCCGTTCTCCCCATCAACATGTGATTTAATTCGGGTCGGACGGGTGGAAAGGATATTCCTAGGAACACTATGAAATTTTGCAGAACAGGCCCCCAGGTTTGCCTAAAATGATTGTTTCAGACAATGCATCTTATTTCACAGCCCAGAAATTCAAAGAATTTTGCTCTAATAATGGCATTTAATTGATTCATCCTCCTCCATTCCATCCCGCCAGCAACGGCGCGACGGAAAACGCAGTTAAGTCGTGCAAGAGTGGTTTGTTAAAAATGTTGCATACAAACAAGACCTTATCCATTCAGTCCCTCATTCGACGTTATTTGTTTTTGTATAGAAATTTAGGGCGTTATGTTAAGCTATAGAGAAAAGGAGCTCGTTCCAGGAAATTGTTCACCGCTCGGAGAGAATGACCCGATAGCGTCAACAAATCCTTGAGGAAACTGCTTGTTATCCACAACACTTAGGGTTTTAAAAACATGTCCTCGGGGGCTCTCTGCGAGAGTCGGGGGCAGCTTAGAGTCAGGGAGGCACATCCGTGCAGGGGGGGCCGAAGCCTCGCGACCAGCCTTCGCGCCAGCTCGTGTACACGCAACCGCAGGCCGGCCGTCGGGCCTGGGGAAAGGTGAGTCAGACTGTAAATAATAAATGTACATCACGGGGTAAAGGTACCTCTTTGTTACTCTTTGTCGACTCCCTGAACCCAGACCCATGCGGCGGTACAGAAATACCCCCCATTCTTCGACAGGAATCACGCCCTCGGAGCGTATGATTGGTCGTGTAGTTCGAAATCGTCTGACGCTTTTATCAGATTCGTCGAGCAAACAAATAAATTCCAATTTGGATCAATAAAAATACTTTGGAGGGAAAAGGTCGGTGGAATTTCAGGTAGGAGACTTAGTTCTCGCCCGCAGTTACTCAAAAAACTGTTCCAAATGGCAGAAAGCCAGGGTTACGAAAATTGTGGGAAATCGAATTTGTGAATGTAAGGTAGTGAGTTTGGATTTAACCTGGAGACGACATTTCGATCAGTTATTAAAATTAAACGTTTTGGAGGAAGAATAAGGACGCCCTTCCTTTGGCACAAAAATCAGTAGTCATACGACCTCGTTTGGTATCGCATTGGGCCAAATCGGTCGACTTGGTTGGGGGGGGGGGTAATATGACTTGAACTGGTAAAAAATCACTACAAATCACCAGTTGATTCCAGAAGCATTATATTCGGTACGATGATTTCATTTTGAAGTAGCCTTTGATTCCCATTAAGTTCAGCTTAAAAAAACCCGGCAGCAAACAGTACAAGGAAGGGTCAAACATTAACGAAACAAATCATGGTCTCAACATTACTACTTCTGGGACGGCTTAGGGTATCCGTATACAAATGAAATGCACTCTTTCCGACCGCCAGCTGCCGGAGCGAAATTTTTCATTTTGATGTTTCATTTTTGTATTGTCATATACTGTGCTTGTTTTTGTTTTGGGCCATTTCAGCAGTTTCAGTGATTAATATTTTCATTGAATAATTTTTTTTTCTGATTTTGTAAGAACAAAAAAAATGAGGGGGGAAGTGTTGTGATAAATTTATAATTCGCGCCAAAACAGCTTCCGGGGCCATCTTTTTGTTGTCGGGTTTTTTACTCTTGTTCTCGTGTGCTTGCCCAGCGTTATGTCGAAATATGATCTTTTTTTTTCTCCGTTTATCGTGAAATTAATAAAGTATTGTTTGTTTGGTTCTAATTTGGCTACCACTTTACTACAACTCCCACATTTGTTTGCTTTTGCGTGTAACCAAATAGTTGTTCTACAGCTATGGGTGAAAAATTTGTTACCGTTCCAAAAGAACGAAAGCTCCTAAATAGCCTGGTGACCAATGACATGTCGGAAATGGCTATGTTTGGTGCAAGCTGGACGAAAAGCGAACTTGGTATAATGAGTGGTGGCAGATGTAAGACTTGACACAGGCATTGGCGTGACATGATGGTCTCTTTTGTATTCAACATGGTTTGCCCTGCTAGTATTATAATATGTATTCTACTAGTACCTAACTATTTTATAAGGATAAGAGGACTTAAGTGCCTGTACCATAATAGAAACCGGATCCTACTTGTGCTCGAACAGCTCCTTTTCTTTTTGTAGGGCACGCGTTCACCTTTACTAGTCACTACCTATAATACACCTTCCTTCTAAACATTCTACTTGCATGTTTCATGTTTACTGTGGCAATATCCTCCAGATAATGTGTAGCCATAGCTTCCTCGTGAAAATATTTATCTGTTGCATTCAATTTTTTTTTAAAATAAATTTTAAAAATTTTGATTGAATGCTTATACATATACATTATCTGACCCACGTTAACTCCCCCCCCCCCGTTATCCTGTATTTCGTCGACGTCTTCTACACCCTGCTCTTCTTATGCGGCTGCATAAGAATAGATCCAGTGGTGGTTGGAACAAACGTGACAACCAATAATGAAAAAAGTGAAAAGTGTTCTCCCCAGACTGACGTTTCGTACTCCTTTTGACTCATGTTTTGTTGTTTCTGTGGTGGGGAGCGTTTTATCAATAAAATGAAATCAAGTGGCTGAATGAATTCCTTCCCGTTTCCCTTGTCTCATCTGTTTCAAATTTAGCGATTTAATTTTCAGTTTATAAATGTTTAAATTTTATTTTTCGTTGAAAGATTCAAATTGAAGTCGGGGGTTCCGTGTGCGGGAGGGGTCTTGGGTTTCTTCTGTTGCTCTTGATCGAATGAAAATGCTCGTGTGACTGTCGATCCACTTTGTGATCTTTGCCCCATTTTAGTTTGTTTGAAGATCTATTAATGGCTTCGAGGGAGAATTCGGCCAAAAATGACGAGGAACACAGTGTGGAGGTAAATATTTTTTTTTCTTCTTCATAAACTTAATTTGTGGGTCACCAAGGCGACTGAGGGTATTCACATGGTATTTTTCGTCAAAATATTTGAGGAAATGTGCAAACCCGTGCTGGGCATGCCTTCCTACGTTTCTTCTTCAATCAATCAGATCGGGGTTTCCACTTCGAAGAAATAGAAAAAGTGTCAAAATTTATCGTGCAATTATGAGTAAATTCATTAACGAGAATCCTAGGTTTTTACCTGTTGATGGCTCCGTAAGTCTCAATTATTTTACTCCTAGAACTACGTTACTTAGGGCGTCATCATGAGCTTGATTTCCGCTTTAGAAAGTGAATTTATGTATACATGTATGCCTGCGGGTCACCGTGTCCTTATCACACCAGTAGGGGGGGGGGAATTGCTTCTTTGAAATTTTGGCTGTTAATTGTAATTTTAAATCCCGGGTAGGGTACCCAAGCCCAAATTCTCAGGACAACTAACTTTCATGACATGTGGAAGGCTTAAAAACTTGGAGCTGCTGTGCTCCCTGGTCCTTGAGCCCTCAGAAACTATGGGTTGAGGTTTGAAGTATCCAATGAAGCCCAAACCGCGCCAGACACCACACCGTCCACGCTGTCAATTCCACTACTAAATTTGAATATTTGGCTCCAAAATGATGAGTCATAAAATTATAAGGTGGCTGTGAGCCGACCATTTCTCATCTAGACCAACATGCTCAACCGGTGTGAAACTGGCTGCCCCAGAAACTGACAAGCTTCGCCCGAGACACTCAATTTGTGTCTCACATCAGGAATCTGACTATGTTACCTCATGACCAGACTACTGACTATTTTGCCACTGAAATGAATGTTATCTCTAAATTCTGGCTTTTCGGACAATTTGCTTATCTGATTATTGATCTCCACTTAAAACCCAAGAAATGTTGAAATTTCCCGGAAGCATCTCTACTTCTAGCATCTCTACTACTTGGCATATACTTTCTCGCCTTATTTCTGCACCAATCCTGGTTTTTGAAGACTCGTCTTAATCTCCAGGAAATTCCGCATATGCGGTACCTAGTATCATTTTTCCCAGCCTGTCCATGCTGTAGAAATCCCGGTTTTGGTCTCCCGTGAAGCTAAAATCCGTGATTTTAACCCGGCGTGGTAATCCGTGGCTTACTCCTTATCAGGCTGCCTCAAGAGCCATCGTGGGAGGAGTGCGATCCACCGACTTCCATCCTCACCCGAAATAGCCTTCATGTTGCGTGATGTACTATTTTGAGCCAAGTTTCGCAAGGCTGGACGAATTTTGCCCGTTAGGAGCCTCTTTTAGTGCATTTCATTCTGAAAATGCACTATTGGTCTCGTCGTGATGGTGGCAAACATGGGTCATGTCATGTTTTTTTCACGTTTCAGAACCTCTAGAACACGAATTCAGTGGTCTCCAGAATTCATATAATCTACTGTACTAATAATAAGATTTTTAAAATACTACGTGAATGGAGGTGGGAATTGACTTCCCTGAGAACTACTGAGACCGGTACTTTGTTCCCAAAAAGTATGGCAGAATGGCACAATTCACCCGCAAATACCCAGCAAAAGTGAAGGCGGGTACCGGTTTCATTTTCTAATAAACCCGAGAAAGTAGTGCTTGACAAAGTCAAGAATCTCTCCATTCTTTCGCGAAAACTGATTGTCTGGCTCAATTAATCAGAGTTTAGCCCTGAGACCACATAAATTAGGGGTTTTGTACACCTGACCTAGACTTCAGGCAGGAGAAGCTTACTCTGCACGCATGCGCATCCAAACTCACGGGAGTGGGTGCGGGATGATGCTCCCATTCTTCATCACGCACGCCAGAAACGCTATACAATAACTTTTTACTGTTATCTGTGAAACTTCATCTTGTCGCAAACATTTCCGCGGGGGGGGGGGGGATGCTATTTTGTTCTTAAATACAATGCACAGACTCTTGAAGAAGAGTGGGCAGCTGTCTATGCGAAGCTTGTTTCGCCTACGGTACTGCTTTTTATCTGAAGCTAAATCAGCAACTTCTAGCTTGTCCAACTTTCGTCCTTATTATATTATAGGAAATTAATTATTTTCGTGTTGTATCTTTGACAGTCTCTGGCGGAGGTTTTCCGTTGCTTCATTTGCATGGAAAAACTCCGAGACGCCCACCTCTGTCCACACTGTTCGAAGTTGTGCTGCTACGTTTGCATACGCCGATGGCTCACTGAGCAACGATCGCAGTGTCCACACTGTCGAGCCTCTTTACACCTTCACGAACTTGTCAACTGTCGCTGGGTAGAGGACGTAACGCAACAATTGGACACCCTCCAAGCGTCGTGTCCCGTCGCCAATCGCTCTGACGCCTCAGATCGCGACCGATGCTCTCTTCACGACGAGAAACTCAGCGTCTACTGTTGGACTTGTCGACGATGCATCTGTCATCAGTGTGCCCTATGGGGTGGAACGCACTCCGGGCACACCTTTAAACCGCTCGAAGAAGTCTACGAACAACACGCGGCTCAGGTCCGTGATGAAATCGCTCAACTCCGTAGACGTCTCATGGAACTCACCGGTGTTGTTCGCGAGGTTGATAGAAACGTCGAATCTGTTCGAAACGCTAAAGACGAACGAGTGCGGGAAATTCGAAGCGCCGTTGAACTGATGATTGCTCGGCTAGACTCGCAATTGAAATCGAAACTCGTTACATTAATGAGTCACAAATCGGCTCTGTCGGCGGAAACTGAGCATCTCGAATCGCTGATTCATGAAATCGATCGAAATCTTCTTACGAGGACACGATCCGAGTTGATCTCCAGTTCTCCTGACATTTCGCGGATGATGCATCAAGTGAGGAAGAAGCCGATGTCTAGTTTTGTCATCCCAACCGTGTCTTCGGACTTTTTCAGGTATAGCTGCCCAGTTCCCCCAGTTCTCTGGTTTGTTCCCTATTTCGTTATTCTCTTTATTTATAGCGAAATTGTGCCACCTTACGATTCATCCACTTTCATAATGCATCAATTTTCTCAACTCCAACAAAAAGCTGATCCCGTCTATTCGAATCCGCTACACGTCAATGGCCTATGCTGGCGACTGAAAGTATACCCAGATGGCAACGGTGTCGTCCGTGGGAATTATCTGTCGGTTTTTCTAGAACTTACTGCCGGCCTATTGGAATCTTCAAAGTAAATTTCTAAATTATTTGCATTAGGACTTTGTTTTGAATCATAAAAAAAAATATTGATAGGTACGAGTATCGTGTTGAAATGGTGCACCAAGGAAACTGGAATACGAACAAGAATATTGTTCGAGAGTTTGCCTCGGATTTTGAAGTGGGAGAATGCTGGGGTTATAATAGATTTTTCCGGATCGATTTACTGGCCAGCGAAGGCTATTTAAATATTGAAAATGATACATTAGTTTTAAGGTTAGTTTTGATTATTTTTAGACTAGTTCACAAAGTAATAATCTCTTTTGTAGGTTCCAGGTCAGATCCCCGACATTTTTTCAGAGGTGTCGGGACCAGCAGTGGTATATTAACCAATTGGAGAGCGTTAAAGCTCAACAATATGCCGAAATCAACAGTTTGAAACAGGTTCGTTAATCAGTCAGCACGTTTGAGTCCTGCCGATTAGGTGAAATAGCTTGGGATCTACGATCCCCATCCACTGCGAGTACAAAAAAAAAAACTAGGTTGGAGATGAGGTGAAGATTCCCCGCTCAGCATTTTAAACGCGGCTGGACTGAAATAAGGCGCTTTTGGTTATTTTGTTAGGCAGCCGTGTTTTGTTTTAATTTTTTTCAGAAACTCTGTAGTATTTCCCAGGCGTGCGCTCTTGACAAAAACGTGCCCGTGACACCGGCTGAGAGCCCGTCTGAGGGACAAGCGACGCTGGCCGTCGCTCCACCTCCCGCCGTTTTGCGAAGCACTGAGCGAATCGTCGCCACTGACACCGGTGAAACGACGCTTCATCGTTCACCGAGTTTAAACATTCCTCCATCTTCACCGCTGACTTCGACTTCGAACAAAAGTTCTCCCGCATCGCCCACATCATCTCGGAAGAAAGTTGTGCCAGTTAAATTAGATCTAGATGTGTTGAATCTGTCCGAATCCGACGATGTGAGTATTTTCAATGAAGAGAATTTGGCTTTTCAATACGTCTTTTGTTTGACGTAACATTCGTTTCACGAAGGATTCCGAGGATGGTGATATTGATTCGAGTATATTTGTCAACATGTCCGTAAATCTGAACGACATGAATACCAGCAACGATGAAAACGATGTCGATGACGAAACAGCCTCAGGTAAACTACACTACGTCCCTTTCCCATTTTTTTCACTTCCTCTCTCGATTTACCTCGAAACCCGAAAAATCAGGCTACAATTTCGATGAAAATGCCTCTGTCACTTCCTCATCCTCGCACACGTCATCAGCGACCGGTTCCTCAATTTTGGATTTTTGCTGGCTAGAAATGGCCCAAATGTCCGTCGACAGAGGCATCTCTGAGGAGCCTGTTAACGAGAGCGCTGTTCCTGTCAAAGAAGAAATCGTGGAACAGGCGGTGGCATGACTTTTGCATCTCTCCCGTCTCTCTCATCCCCTGAGTCCCAAGTGCCTTCGTCCTCTTCATCCTTACCTCGAAATGTCCTGACTAAAAATAAACATAAATCTCGCCTCTAAACCTCTACATTTGTTCTTAAATTTTTCAAGACGATGGGGAAAATGAAGACACTCCCAAATTGTTGTTTTTTCTAGGGGACAACGACATAGAAACAGTCGGCGAGCAGGGTAACTTCGCTCGGGGCTTGGACCGAACTGCCAGTTTTGGGTAGGTTGGATTTTAATGAGTTGATTACTGTCATCTCCATCGTTACGATATTCCCACAGAAATCTCGCTTTGCAAAGTTTCGAGGATGAAATCATGTTAATGCGTCTATTTGACTACCATGAAAATAGCCGAAGTTTCCTTCAGGATGCCACGCAGTATTTGAACCTGAGTAGTCCGTCCAATTCAGACGGTATTTATTTTTTTTTTTTTTTGAAACTGGATTCAGCTCTCAATATGATCATTTTTAGAAGCGACACGTCGTCGATCCGATGTATATTCGCTTCTGCCCAGTAATTCTGAGTCATCTGTTAATCCGCCGAGGTTGGTTTGACTCGCGTGTTGACCCACGCGATCCCAATTTTTGTTTTCTTTAATGCTAATTAATTCCAGTCGGAGAGAGGATCGCGCTTCGATCGCAACCAACGGTGAGCATATGTCCCCTTCGCGCGGCTGTAGAGCGACAGTTCCAGCGAATGGATTTCTAACGAGAGGTTTCACCAGTAACGGGGGACGAAGAGGTCACAGTTCCATTCCGTCATCGGCCGGCCATAGCCCAAAGTCACCCTTCGTTTATGTAAATATTCTCCCCTCCTTTCACAACTTTCGTCGCTGTAATGTTGTTTTTTATTCTGTACAACCAGATGGCTCTTCATGAATTCTTCGAAAGAGTTCAAGGGGCTAACTCTGCAGGTACTGCTAACATCGTAAACCCTGCTAGTGCTTCGACGTCCACTAGTACTAGCGGTGGAAGCTCATCCTTGTGTTCGACCAAAGAGGACAAACCTGAAAAAGACTATCATACCAATCATCCTAAAAGTGACAAGTAAGTCCCCCCTTACCTCTCAAAAGTGCAGATATAAATAGTTTTTCTCTTTAGCTCTGATGGAAAGGGATCGTCATCGCTCTAAGTTGAGGAAGTATACTGTAAAACATCTCAATATTTAGCAAAGACGCACCAAAGTACTTATAAAATAATATTTTATCTATATCGAAAATGACTTTAAATGTGATTTTAGTTGGCATAATTTTTTTTTATTTCCGTAAACTGTGATTTTTTCGTAAGACAAATTTTTATTTCTGTTTACTTTTGTTATTTTTTATATATTTTTTTTCGGTGCTTATGTAGGCTTTATACCGTTCAAGTCACTTTAGTTTGTAGACGACCATTTAAACAGAAAACTCTTCGATTTTTAATACTGCAATATTTGTACTGAAATTGAAGCACTTCTTTGGATTTGAAAAGCATGAATTTTTGGATGTATACTGTATAAACCTCCTTGTCGTAAAGTTTTATCCCTTCAAATGACAAGGCGCTGCAAATCATCTGGATAGACAAATCAGGGGCCTTATTATTCTGAACGGTCGGGAAAAAATGCCGCAAACAGGATCCAAGGACGCCAAATAAGAAATAACATTATCCCGCCATAGTAACCGCATTTTGCGGCATTCTCACACGGATTCGGAATGCGGCCCTTGGTCTTAAGTTGTCGCTTCCCGTTCCACGCGCCTTGATTTAACAAGGGAAAGTTTTTTTTTTTGTAGCAAAATTGTCCTTTTCCGTTTTATCCGGTGTTTCCATGCGCCACGATTTCCGAGAGTCGAAAATAGGACAGCATTGCGCAGAGCTTGTGAACGGGCCTTTAGCTGTCAATTTTAGCATGAATGAAAAATGTGATTCGCTTTCAGCCATGAATTAGCGCTTTTTCTACAACAGCGGACTCGTCCCTAGGACAATATGTACTAGCATTATTCGTAAGTCGTAAAAGGTCCATCATAATCCACGTATCAGCGATTTGTGCTCAATTTTCGTTTGGAAGTTGTATCCAGAAACCGTTAATTAGCCCATTTTCTAGATTTTAGCCCCAAATGAGCACTTTTTCAAACTTTTTAGCCGTCAATAATAACAGCACATTGGCGTGCATCCTCAATTTTCGTGGCAAAGGAATTTAGGCCAGTCATTCTAGACAAAAAAAGGCAAACATTGCAAAAAATCCGGTAAATCTGAATTGTTAGTAGGCTGTCAGGGGAGGTACCTCTAATGTAAATCCAAGTTTGCAGCTTCGAAAACCCTGTGCTAACTTCAGGGTGCTCGAAAAACCTCGTAATTTTCGGACTTATTTTCGGTACAAAAAATTTAGGGTTTTGGCTTATAACTCCCTACAAATGCATACTACGAAAAAGGTCACTTTTATACTTATGAAAGTAGACCAAATGTGCTAAATTTTGAGCCCATGCGGAGCTCTGTACCTCTAGTTATCCCAGTTATCTTGAAAAAATGAAAATAAGGGAAATACTTTTTTCAATTTTAAGAGCCCTACTAGTACAGGAAATAAAGCTTTAAAAAATGAAGAATAGCGGCGAAATTCGGCCCAACTTCAAATGTGCCTTTAAAAAATCCTTATGATGCATACTTCCAGGATTCAAAGAGTCCGCATCGATACGGGGTGGCAAACATCCTTTTAAGGGAGGGTTGGCTAACTCATCGCTATAAGTGGTGAAGAAATTTGCCCGAACAGGGTGTCTAATCCTATGTAGTTTGTGTGCCAAGTCGATAAAAATCAACCAAAAATCCGTGCGACGATTAGTTTTTGAGTTACGACGTAAATTGTACAAAAAAAAAAACTTGGTTTTTGGATTAAATGTATAATACCAAAACATCCTCACGTCCAACGTTTAGCAATGCAGTTGACGTAGATATGATTTCTTATGCAGTTTTTGGCGCTGAATCGAATGTATGGTGGTAGGATCGATCGCACGATCCCAGCAGTTCGTGAGGTTTCCGTCTTTTGAGTCTTCGGAGCTGGTACTCAACGGACTTCATTGATATGATGCCCCTGAAGCCTGCGATGATAGGCGATAGCTTGACTTCGGACGACTTCGTCAACTTTAGGGATCTGAAGTTCTTTGTGAAGTCTGCTGTTTCGATAGTACCGGTATGCATGTAGGTACGCAAGACCTCAGTACTTTGTTCTGGAATCTCTGTATTATGTTTCGGTTGCCCTGAGAGGTACAGCCCCACAGCTGCGCTCCAGACTGGTTTGATGAATTGATTGTACAGCGTAATCTTGTTTTCGACCGGTGGACCATAAGCCAGTACATTTTTTGGAATGTACTTGGGCTCGGATTTCTTCCGTTTTTTTTTTTTTTTTTTTTACCGGTACATAATTGGTCTCTTCGGTTTGTGGAGTCAACGCCAATTCATGCCAATTCTCCATCTCGATGTCCAGTCATGGAGCAGGGAGAGTGATCTCTGATGTTTGTAAACGGACTCACAGTTGTCTTCACCGACAGTTAAGATGGTCGTATCATCCGAAAATGTAGCTGTTGTGGTATCTTCTTTTTTAGGTAAATCACTGCTAAAGGACGTACAAGAGTGGGACACCAATAGGCATCATCTAGCTTGATCCGAAAATATCTGTCTGTAAAATAAGACTTCTGCAGGCAGCATTCTGCGAAGCTTGTAGCACAAACCTTCATACCATACTTTGTCTAAGGCTTGTGTAACGATTCAGAAAGACAGCGGAGCACACTTTCTTCTCTTCTAACACTTTCTCAATGATACTTGGAATTCGGTGGACTTGTTCGATGGGGGAGTCTTAATTATAATTGGTGGTTGAGTATTAAATATATAGGAAGCTGCTAGATAGAGAAATAGCTGCTTAAGCAACTCGCCTGTAATTAAATCATACCCAGGAGCTTTCTTCGGATCGATTTCTGATTGGATCATCCTTTGTAGATAGACCTTTGTAGTTGTTTGTAGATAGACCTTCTTGGCAGAGGTCTGTGCTATGAGGAGGTGGTATGTCCAAAAGTTCATATTGTGACTCAGATTCACTAGGATCACCAGGATTTGGGATGTTTTCCAAATGATTTGCAAAAGCATCGGCCTTTGGGTCAATACAGACTATTCTCGGAGTGACGTGGGAATACGCATTCCCACGTGTGATAGAAAATTCCTGAAAAGGCTGTTATTTGTTTACGTTCACATTGCTCTGACAAACATCATCCACGTGTTCCCACATCACGTGCGGGCAATGTAAACAAAATCCTTTTCTGTTATTTTGTATCCCACGTGGGACAGCGTGTTCCCACGTCACGTCGGAATTTTTCCGTATAATCGACCTTTTCCCTGTTTACCCCCTGTTTATGTTGGTATTTTTTTTTAGGGCGTAAAGATTCTGCAGAAAGTGCATGGGGATTAGCTCTTTTTCTCAATTTCAGACATTGAGTTTTGCCCGTAAGCTTTATTTCTAAGAGCTGTGTACTCAGACTTTGATAGGCTACTGTGGAGTCAAGAAAAAATGAAAAATCCTCCAAAACCATAAGGACAAGGCACAACGTTCCAATTTATGTGCTGATGACGTTTTGGCCAGGACCGGAAAAAATGCCCTCTGTATGTGGTTGTGGCCAAAATGGCAAAATTAAAAATCGGACGGAACCACGTATCTCGTCACAGGGAATTCGAAAATCGAAACGAGCTGTTCAGCTGAGCTATTGAAGGGGTTCTACGTCTGATGCTGCCGTTATTGGGGAACATCTTAATAATTTACTAACGCACATAAAAATCGCCCGGCATCCCCTAAAAATTCATATTTTTGTATTGAATGATTCATTTATTACATCATCGGCAGTCTACATCACTCAATGAACGACAAAAATCTCAGTACCAAGATACCAGATGCCAAATAAAACGACAGGCACCACGCAAAAAAGTTACTTTTTTGGAATTTTCCTGCTCACGTGCTAACTGCAGTGCCGGAGTTTTACTTGACATTTTTCGACTATGGTGGCGTGGGGGAAAAACCCATAAGTGCTGGGTTTTTCGGACCTTTATTTCAGTAGTATTCTACCCGTTTGGTGGTACGTAGGCACCAGTACTTGTTTCGGGGTCAAAATATAGGGGTCCTATAAGGAAGAAGTGGGATTTCCAGCATGTGGAACAACATTCCCCCAAATTTAAAGTAGACAAATCCATGAAATACAATTTTAAAGGTTCCAAATCACCGATATTAGGTTTCGAAAGAGCCAAATTTGATTTTGTAAAGCATGATCGCTTTAATGTTTACAATTTATATGCTCACAATAAACAACGGAGCTGTAAAATACGCCATTACTTAAGCGTGTAAGTATTATGTTGTAAAGAACCGGTATAAATAACTCAGCAAATTCCTGTTTCACACTGTTTCAAACAGTAATATAATTGGCACTGTGATGATTTTGAAAAAAAAAAAATGTAGGTGATGATTCGATTATAACGTTCTAACGTTCCCTTTTGCGATGATACAGGCCACGGCAGAATACTAACTTACTTATTTGAAAAAATCGCTGAGCACCAATTAGAGGTCGTAGAATGATGGGAAAGGGCTCATTCGAAGGGGGAGGTCCCCAATTTTTGTTTCCCAACCGTTAGTTGCCATCACAGGTTGCCATCATGTTTGGACGAAGGAGGAAAGGGCGTTCGCCATCGGCGCCTTCTTTTACGGCGGCGGGTCGCTCACTCGTCGCTACCCAACGAGCCTTCCGCATATTAGTAGGCTCCCTGTGATTTTTTCTTACGGGGATACATATTTGAAATCCCTCATTTATGTCGATCGCCCACGAACCCTGGCCCAACTCAAGGACAACATTCGTCACGCCTTTGCAAATATACCTCGATATGCTCCTCAGAGTGGAGAGAAACTTTAAAAATCGACTAAATGAGTGCATAAACAGTGGGGGGCATCATTTGGTGGATGTCATTTTCAAAATCATTTGAAAAAAACAAAAAAAATTGGGATGTTGTACTTAATAAAAAAAGAATTACAAGGATAAATGCAATACTTTTTTACTATTGACCTTTCAAATAAGTATGTAAGTTATTCTGGCGCACCTTGTATAACTTGAATATTATTATTATTTTTCCAATGGACCATAATAGTTGCTTGCTGATCGAAGTCTCATAAAATATTATTTCAAACTTATAGTCATAATTGTGTATATATGTATAGTATATGTATTAGCCGCATACACTATACAAGGAACTATACAAGCCTGAATTCTGATTTGCCCACAACTCAAAACTCATATCTGTGTGTGTGAGAGAGAGAGTGTATTTTTCTGTATAATTATTTCAATACAAGGAATTGTAGAAAGCAGGTGCGGATCCAGAGGCCCCCCAGAAACAAAAAAACTTGTTGGATGGTCTTATTACAATGTTCATTCAACTTCAGGTTGAAAATCCGTCTCGATTCCTTAATTAGCCCAGGGGCTAAAAAAAGGCGATATTGTTTCGAAATGTTTTGATTCGAGCCGGAAGCGGTTTATGAGTCTCTCAAATAGGTCGATTGACAAATCGAAGCCGATCACGGCCAAAACGCCCCTAAAGGGCCGTCAGCGGCTCTAAAACTTGGCAGAAAATGGATGCCTTGACACTGGTTTTGGTCGGTATTCACGACTCCCGACTTCCAGAATAGTCCCTTGAGATTCACTTGTGCTGTTAAGCTGTTATTAGGGCAGTGGCGGCGGAAGTCAGACGGCATTGGGGGAGCAAGAATCAGAGCAGTTCAAATTTTAACCCCCCCCCCCCTCAACAAATATCGTTTTTCGAGTCATTTATGTCTACATGAGCAAAATTACAATTTTCGGTCCCAAAAATCCGAATTGCTCACTAAACAGGCTCAGCTCGGTAACGCCGAGATGAGCCGAATCAGCAATATCGGTCATAGTGTATTCACACGGGAAACTGTGGGGGGGGGGGGAGCAAGAGCATGCCCTGAACAGTGGCCTACTCCTACCGTGGTCGGGGGTGGAAATCTCTATATGGAGAAGGCCCCTTAATAGCTCCCTAAATATACAAGGAATATACTTTCTACGTAGAGTTAAATTATATTTACGTATTTTTCTCAATTTTAGCCTCGAATTAGCGTTTTTCTTCATTTGAGCAATGAATCGGCACTTTTTATAAACTTTTAGCCACGAAATGGTGCTTTCTCACAATTCAAGCTACGAAGTTTCCCCACGAATCCGCGAATTAGTGTAGAGAATTAACGCTTCTTATTAAATTTAACATCGTATTAGCGCATTTTCTCAATTCTATCTGCGAATTATAGTGTTTTATATCATCTATCTCGTTAACTAATATTTTACTCTAATTTTTACCCACGCAGAAGCGTTTTAATCGCAAAGTTGCCTCAAGAATCGGCGAATTGAAGTTTTCTCAACTTCACCTGTCAATTAGGTTTTTTTCTGAACTTTTATAGCCGCAAATCGCAGCGCTTCATCTCACTTTAAGCTGGGAATTTGCGTTTTTCTCAACTTTAACTACCGAAGAGCACTTATTTTCTCAATTTCAGGCGTGAATTAGCGTTTGTTCTCAATTTTATCCGCGAATCAGCGTTTTTTCGCAATTTTATTCGTGTCTGAGCGCTTTTTCTCAAATTTCAGCTTCGAATAATTAGTGATTTTTCTAATTTCCAACCGCAAATTGTAGAGCTTTATCTCAATTTTGGCCGCGAATTACCGTCTTTCTCAATTTTGCCCAACAATGAACGCCTTTTCTAATTTCAGACACGAATTAGCGGTTTTTCTCAATTTTATTTTTACTCGAGTATGTTTCCGTAGGAATAAGGTCGTGAAAAAAATCGAGTCCGTGCTGAGCACAACGTACATATTATTGCTACTTTCACACCTTATCAACCTAAAACACTCCATTATTTCATCTATAAGGTTTCCGAGGTACCCTCCGAAGTGCGCTCGGAGGCGCTCTGTCCTCCTAGCCCCTTTATCGGTGCATCAGAGGCACTGCAATGCTTTTTCACTATTTATTTAAACCCAAATTCCGATTTGGCACTTTAAAAAATCATTTTCGTGGGGTTAGCCTTACCAAAACCCGAATTTTACCGATTTCGATATCGCAGGCCCCAATTTCAAGGGCTTCGCTCACCCAAAAAGCCCACCTGGGAGACGAAACAGTTGATTCCCGACCCGAGTCACCTTCCTCTTCTTCGTGGTCTTGTTCTCACCGATGGCTAGAACTTGCGGTTTTTACTAGCTTTAAATCCACATTCGGGGATTTGGCGCTTCAAAAAATCCAAATTTGTGGGTTTGACCCTTTCAACGCCCAAATTTTGTGGATTTAGATCTCACTCAATTTCGCTGGTTTCGCCAAAAGCCAATTTTACAGGACTGCGTCAATAAGCCAATTTTGAGGGTACGGCCTTTTAAAGTTTTGTTGACTTGGCATTCAAAAACCCAATTTCCCAGTTTTTGAACATGAAAACAAAAAAAATAAATTTCGCATGTTTGACTCCCTAAAAGGCGAAATTTTGCGGGGTTGGTCCGAAAAAACAATTTCTTAGGTTTGGCCCACTCAAAAAAAAAAATCAATTCTCACGGGGTTCAAACAGGTCCTTTCACCTTTCTGGGGACTTCATGGAGCAATTCAGTGGGTTTGGCTCTTCCGCAGTTCAAGTTTCACGAACTCGGTAACACAATTTCTCTCGTTTTGAAGGTAACATCAGTCATTATGCCACGGGTCTGGCTCTGGTGGGTCTGGGGAATTTCGCACGGTTGGCCCGTTAAAAACCTATTCCGAGGGATTGGCATGCAAAAAAAAAAAAAAAAATTCGCTCCGGCAGCTGGCGGTCGGAAAGAGTGCATTTCATTTTGTATACGGATACCCTAAGCCGTCCCAGAAGTAGTAATGTTGAGACCATGATTTGTTTCGTTTATGTTTGACCCTCCCTCGTACTGTTTGCTGCCGGGTTTGTTTAAGCTGAACTTAATGGGAATCAAAGTCTATTTCAAAATGGAATCATCATACCGAATATAATGCTTCTGGAATCAACTGGTGATTTGTAGTGATTTTTTTACCATTTTAACCCCTATTTTCCCCCCTCCACCTCAACCGATTTGGCCCAAATGCAATACCGACCGGGGCCTTATGACTACTGATTTTTGTGCCAAAGCGCGTTCCGCTAAAGTAATTTCTACGAGAGTTATCGTGCTAACAAGGCCTCACACTTACTTCCACCCCGGGGACATCACCCCCTCCCCTTCGACTTTTTCAAAAAATTAAAATTGGAATCAAAGGCTACTGAGTATACGTACTGCCTAAGGCAGTGCTAGTGAGTATACGTTGGAGTATACGTACTGAATATGATGCTTCTAGAATCAACTGGTGATTTGTAGTGATTTTTTTACCATTTTAACCCCTATTTTCCCCCCTCCACCTTGACCGATTTGGCCCAAATGCAATACCGACCGGGGCCTTATGACTACTGATTTTTGTGCCAAAGCGCGTTCCGCTAAATTAATTTCTACGAGAGTTATCGTGCTAACAAGGCCTCACACTTACTTCCACCCCAGGGGGCATCGCCCCCTCCTCCTCGACTTTTTCAAAAACTTAAAATGGGAATCAAAGGCTAGTCTAACATGGAGTATACGTACCGAATATCATGCTTCTAGAATCAACTGGTGACTTGTAGTGATTTTTTGATAATTTCAAGCCGTATTTTCCCCCCCACCACCTTCACCGATTTTGCCCAAATGCAATACCGACCGGTGTCTTATGACTACTGATTTTTTTAGATAAAGCGTGTTCCGCTAAATTAATTTCTACGAGAGTTATCGTGCTAACAAGACCACACACTTACTTCCACCCCGGGGGCACTACCCCCTCCCCCTCGACTTTTTCAAAAAATTGAAATGGGAATCAAAGGCTAGTCTAACATGGAGTATACGTACCGAATATGATGCTTCTAGAATCAACTGATGATTTTTAGTGATTTTTTGACGACTTCAAGCCCGATTTTCCCCCCCTCCACCTTGACCGATTTGGCCCAAATGCAATACCGACCGGTGTCTTATGACTACTGATTTTTGTGCCAAAGCGCGTTCCGCTAAATTAATTTCTACGAGAGTTATCGTGCTAACAAGAAAACGGCCATAAAGATATATATATCGCACCCCGAGAATAGCAGTGTGACAAATGAAAAATCGTCTTTGTTGGGAATCGACATTTGAAGTTTTGAATGTAAGACTTTGTTAGAAGATCCATTTGTATATTTATTTCAAACATAGTTCGAGGTTCCTGGTGATTTGATGGTGGCTCATCCATCTATCCCAGCCAAACGAGCACTCGAAAAAATTGTTTCGATATCGCAGGCCCCAATTTCAAGGGCTTCGCTCACCCAAAAAGCCCACCTGGGAGACGAAACAGTTGATTCCCGACCCGAGTCACCTTCCTCTTCTTCGTGGTCTTGTTCTCACCGATGGCTAGAACTTGCGGTTTTTACTATATAGCTTTAAATCCACATTCGGGGATTTGGCGCTTCAAAAAATCCAAATTTGTGGGTTTGACCCTTTCAACGCCCAAATTTTGTGGATTTAGATCTCACTCAATTTCGCTGGTTTCGCCAAAAGCCAATTTTACAGGACTGCGTCAATAAGCCAATTTTGAGGGTACGGCCTTTTAAAGTTTTGTTGACTTGGCATTCAAAAACCCAATTTCCCAGTTTTTGAACATGAAAACAAAAAAAATAAATTTCGCATGTTTGACTCCCTAAAAGGCGAAATTTTGCGGGGTTGGTCCGAAAAAACAATTTCTTAGGTTTGGCCCACTCAAAAAAAGTCAATTCTCACGGGGTTCAAACAGGTCCTTTCACCTTTCTGGGGACTTCATGGAGCAATTCAGTGGGTTTGGCTCTTCCGCAGTTCAAGTTTCACGAACTCGGTAACACAATTTCTCTCGTTTTGAAGGTAACATCAGTCATTATGCCACGGGTCTGGCTCTGGTGGGTCTGGGGAATTTCGCACGGTTGGCCCGTTAAAAACCTATTCCGAGGGATTGGCATGCAAAAAAAAAAAAAAAAAACAATTTCGTGAGTTTTTCCCACACAAAGAGTCAATTTTAAGGATTCAGCTTCTTCATAAATGAAATTTCACCGAGCTGGTTCATTCAAAAAACTAATCTCGTGGGTCCGGCTCCACGAAAGAACAAGATTTCGTGGCGTTGGTTCATTAAAAACCAATCATGGGTTCACCAAAAACCCGAAAAAGCGCAATTTGGCGGGCTTCGCTGCATCAAAAACAAAATTTCGCACTATTGACCCATTGCCTCCTCCCCACTCCCGGACTCTGTCGTCGGTGTAGCTCGAGCCTCACCCTGTGCGAAGGTAGTCTGCCAGAAAAAAGAGTAAGTTGTATAATCTCTTATAATTAATTTGTTGTGGATCGATCATTTTTAGAGAAGCGACTTTAAAGTGAACCCATCCTTTTTGCGATCCAGGGGAGCCCCGCTCCCCCAACCAGACCATTGGGGGAGCATTCGCTCTCCCAGAACTTTACTTCCGCCGCCACTGTATTAGGGAAAGTTTCCGTTAAACAAACTGTGGTGAAAATCTAGAAAAAAGCGGTATCTTTTCGTTGCAACACCTAGACGAAAAAGAGTAATTATAGGTCTGCTCCAGCAAGGTGTTTGATGGAACATGTATGTGGCAGAGTTTCCATAAGAACAGCCAATAAAATTTAATCAACTCAAATTTTATGGGCTGGTCCCATGACAACTCAGCTGGACACCTTGCTGGAACAGATCTCATAATGCGCTGTTCCAAGCAAGCCTGTTGACAAGTCTGTGGCCACAATTCCACCAATTCACGGCTAAAATGAAGGGAAAAAGCCTACTCACTCATAAAATTGAAAAGTAGAGCTCATATTCGTACCTAAATTTGAGAAAACTCACACAATCGTTGTTTCACGATTCTATACGTCCACCGGAGCAAAATTAAGAAAATACGCTAAAATTGCTGGAGGGCTCGTTCACTGTAGAATTGAGATGAAGCACTGATTTGCGGAAAAAATAGAGGAAAAACGCCAATTCACGGTTAAAATTGAGAAAAAGTGCTCTTTCGCGGCTAAAATTGAGCAAGCGCACCAATTCCTCATTTTACGATGGAGTGTGAAAAGCCGCTAATTCATGATTTATGAAGACCTTTCGAAGGAATCGCTGAAGAGCTTTCGAACAATAGGAATGCTCTCTCTGATTATGAGACCAAACGGAAACCGATTCACAAACTATTTAACCGGAAAACTTCATCATAGGCTTGACCCACTCGGCACCCTTCTCGTTTCTCGTGCGGCATCCTCGCTCATCTTCATTAGTAACGCGGGGCAAACTGTTGCTCATAATGATTCACTTCGAAACCTTTTAACAATACTTTTCTCCGGTTTTTGAATGGAGAGAGAGAGGAAGACCGGGTAAGTGGGTGAGAGCGCCTAAGTTGATGAGTCATATCTCCGACCTTAGTTCAACTACCAAGGTGATACAATTGATCGTAGCACTCGAGATACATCGTGTACTAATAAAAATAAAAATGTATTAAATGAATGAAATGGAATGAATCAGAGGTCGCGTAATACAATTATTATTTCGTAATGAAGTGTTCGGTAAGCGTCATCAGAGGAAGTGAAATTTTGGTTTCTAAAAAAACTTGTTTGTCGAGTTCTTCATTTTATACCATTGTCCTGCATGTGCTACTGGACAGGAAAAAAATTACCTTTTTGTATAAATTGGTACATACAAAAGGATGACTTCTGAGAAAGTGACGCACAAATGAAAAATCTAAAATGTCGTTCGGGAAGAACGAAAATTAGATCAACGGATGACAAACTTGACTATTATACTTCAAATTAATTAGTTGTGAAACAAGTATAATCCTTCCACAACACGGGGGGAATCCCAGGTGT
This sequence comes from Corythucha ciliata, assembly GCA_038030265.1. Taxonomy (NCBI): domain Eukaryota; kingdom Metazoa; phylum Arthropoda; class Insecta; order Hemiptera; family Tingidae; genus Corythucha; species Corythucha ciliata. Next base: position 31,728,738 of record CM075938.1, read on the forward strand.
GGACTCAGTGATTATGATTTCAATTATGATTCGAATTAGCTCCATGATGACCAGTTGCTTGAAGAGACAAACTTTCTCTTCCACTAAAATTAAAACAAAAGAACAACTCCGGCTGGGTTGAGGTAAATTGGCGTTGCCCTCCTCTCACCCTCTAATGATTGAGGAAACGGTTAACATACGCATGAGTCCTATGGACGGATTCAAAAGAAAGATGCTAGAAGAGCCTCGTAAATAAGCAGGTGAACTTCTCAGGTGTTGGTTTTAAAATACTGCACAAAGAGACGTAAATATAGCGGCTTTAGTGAAGGAACTGATTCCTCCTTTTTTTACATTTGTTTTTCCTCCTCTTTTCTAATGGACCGGCATTCGTTGTGTGTGAGTCACTTCGTCGTTATTACCTGTAAGAAAAAGCTTTTAATTATTTTTAATTGTGTCGTTGTGTTCACTCTGAATAGACTCTAATTCAAATAATAAGGAAATAATCCGTGCCCTTTAGAAGGTCTGAAGAAGAGGCAGAAAAACTTCCAACCCCATCAAAAGCCGCGGCGCCCACCTGTGAAATATAATTCTGAGAGTTACTGTTAATTATACTGCCAGCTTCTCGTTTTAATGAAAGAGCTTTAATTGGAAAATTTGATTAAAGGTCGAAAATACGAGCTAATAATTTCGAGGAAAGTCGAATTCTTTGTCATTCCCTACAACAACTTTTTTACTATCACTCAGTGAAATCGCATCCAAACTGATCTACGTTTCCCTGTTATTTCACTTAATCATTTGAGTTTCACATTACACGGTATGCGAGGCCGAAATAAACACCCATGTGGACCTGAGCGTGCATACAAAAGCTGGGGTTAGGGCTTGCGAAAGTTGGGAGGAGAGGACCCAATTTCGTGTGGTTTTTGTGAGATGGGAGAGTTTGAGTTGTTGGGGGTTATTGGTTTTGGGAGGACCTTATTTTTTTATACCCTTTTTACATCGCTACTCTTCCCTTTTGTTTCCAATTTAATATTACAAGATTGTATGATGTTTCCACTTAAATCGAGTATACGAGAGAAAACAAACATGGAACAACTTGAACGAAATTTAATTTTACTTTTTGTAGGTGATAGGGGCGGAGGTAAGCAATAAATTCGTTGTATTTGATTTACGTTTGGACAGGAGGGGGGGGGGAAAGGAAGGAAATGACTTTTAAAAGGTCATCAAGGAATCCCCCACAATTAGAGTCAATGGCTCCGAAGTGTCGGCAGCTCTCTCGAAGTTCTTTCACATTGGTATCTTTATGATTCACGTTCCCGCAGGGACTCCCCTCCTCATGCTATGTGTTAAGACCACGACAGTATAAGTATAGCTATATTTTCCCAGTTTCTTTTAGTCGAGTGTCGTGAGTTAATTGGTGCATAAAAATGTGGTCGACTGTATTTAAATGTATGTTCACGGCTGCTGTGATTACCTCGTCCGCTCAACAGCCTCAAGCAAACTCCGAGACACCACGGTTGGCGCACAATGCTCCAGACTCAGTGAGTTTCCCGAAAACTGTAATCTTTACTCGTTAAAGTAGTTCACCCAATATCTACCCCTTCCCCTACATCCACCACAACTTCACTAATAGAAAGCGAGAAGTCTAATCACAGAATATACCACTGGACCAACCATAATTCCACTACCACCCTCCAGCCCATTCAATCCCCAGCCTAACTGCGAGATATTGCTCTCCGCGGAGTTTCCTTTTGTGTTTGCGTTCGAGCTTTAAAAAGTCCTCCCTTGCAACGACTTTTCGCGCTGTTGAGAAGGACGATATGTGACTTGTGTGAGTGTGAAGGGGGGGGGGGTGAAAGGTCGGTAGCAAAATTCCCACGAGCTTCAGAGTCTCTCTCATAAGGTTTTTGGTCGGGTGCCTAATGCACAAGTCGTGCTTCACTTAAATAGTCCCACTGCGTTAAATTCTCTGTTCACTGCCTTTGTGGTGTCTTGAAAAGTGGGTAACATTTACAAACAAGGCTTGGTGCGGTTTTCGTGGAAGGGTCGAAGGGCGAGTTCTTTGATGTTTTTTGATGTTACTTTGTTTCATCTTCCTCCCTTTTCGTATAGTTTCTCTTACTTTTCCTCTTCGTGAAATAACTTCCTCGGGAAATCCCTGTAACGCTTTCCTACCTCTTGATAAGCTTATTTTGCCGTTGAAATGTAGGTACACAACAAAATCTTGCTGTGGGCTTACCAGTACCACAACAAACACTTTTTTCTTTCTTTCTTTCTTTCTTTCTTCTATTTAATGATAGGCTTGCAGAATAGGCCAAAACCGTTTCAGAAAAGGAGCATTAAGGGTCCACATTTAATTTGACTCTTAAAAAATACGTCGTACACCAACGCGGATGCTACAAGGAGTTTTTTTTTTTTTTTTTTTTTTTTTTTTTTTTTTTTTTTTTTTTTTTGAATGGGAGATGTTTTCAAATGTAGCTACGTGCATGGTAAATGTAGCTCCAAAGAATCAATGATGGTGGAATGGGCGGTGCAGAAGCCCCACTAATAACAGAAAAAAAGGAGAGACGTTCACGTCGCGTAAAGATTACTTTATTACGGGACCGGTTTCAGCTGTTGCCAGCCATCTTCAACCTTACAAGAAAGGACACTTTACCTCACAAAACTTGTCAGTTGATAAAACAAAACACAAAACCCCCTCAAACTTTACATAATTAGGTAAAAGCCATACCCCTTCAAAAACAAAGGCAAGGCTTCCGGAACCGTAAACCAAGAACAAATAAATGATAAACGGGAAATGGGACCCATTTTGCCCGCCACCGGCGTTCCCCCGTCACGTCATCCCTTCCCTCTGGTCTCTTACTGGAACAGGAAAGAGGCGGATGCACTCAGAGAGGCAGGGTGAGAGTTCGAAATCCTAGATTCTATTAATCACATGCTCGCCTCGAGCTTGATGATGCCTCACGATTTCGAAAATCTTAAGCCAAGACATTGAAGGGCCTTTTGGTACTCCATGCAGAAGAGACACTTCCCAGTCTTCGGCAGTGTGGCTCGTGGTTCGCAAATGGACGCTCAACTCCGAATTTCTCCTTTCGTGTTCCACAGCCCTGGTGCTTAACCGATGTCCCGTTTGCCCGATGTAGAAATTGCCGCAGGAGCACTCTATTTTGTACACTCCGGATCTTTCAGTGAGTGCCAACCTATCTTTAGTATGGGAGATGAGCTCCCGTCCCGTAATAACCAGTTCCCTCTAACCAATTCTTACGATGGGGGAGGGGTAAGGAAGATATTCCAGCCGCAGATCCTGAGTTTTCTCATGGGGGGGGGGGGCGCACATAGAGATCAGTGTCCAAAGTTTACCCGGTCGGTAAACTTTCAATTCAGTCCCAAGCCAAGTAACCGAATTTTCTGTACAATAAATGGTAATTTTAACTCTGAGGCGTTTCTGAGCGCAACTGTATCAGTTTCGCGAGACGATTAAATACAATGCTGAGCTGGAATCTCCAGTTTTTTGTTCAGTTTTGATAAAGACATCCTGGAAATAAATTTTCAGTTATTTGGGGCAGTCAGCAATTTTTTATTTTAATTATTTATTAAAATAAAATTAATGAAAACAATCGTTTTCGAAATGTGCTCTTTTCAGAAACATAACTCATTTCGTTCTATCGCGAGCGGTTACTCCCTACTAATGAATGTGGACACGTTGCCCCCAAAAGCTAAAAAGCATTGAGGGAGAGTTTCACAGATGATTCCTCGACCCCCCCCCCCACCCATTACTCCTCGTTTACCATGCTGCACACGTTTTCTCGCCTTATTTCTGTACCAATCCTAGATTTTAAGGACTCGTTTCAGTCTCCAGGAAGTTGCGCACATGCAGACGCATCATTTTTTCAAATTTCGTCCTCGAAGTAACTTTAAACCCGTCTTGAACTTTTGCCATGAAATTTCAGGCGCTTCCTTCGACTTACAGGAACATCCTTCGACTTGTAGGAAACAACAACCATTTTGCTCCTGAACCTGACTATTCAAACAGAAAACTTGGCATCTGGCCCTAAGAATCTGGTTTTTTTGGCTGTGAAACGTTTAAACGTGTATACCAGTATACACAATTTTGGCTGAAAACTGATGATTTTCGATTGTGACGTTTGATGTACGGCCTCCTATTGAGAATAAGAAACGGCTTTGTTTCCTGGTCGAACAATAAGGCCTATGACATACTGGGTAGTTTGCCGCAAACAGTGGAGTTTCGGTGAGTGAATACGTACTGAAGAAACCGCGCCTATCTGCGGTTTTTTGCCGCGCCGCGGTATTTTTTCTCCCACGACTTGCCAGTGAGTGTTTTTTTCCCGCGGCGGTCGAGCGGTGCTTTTTTTAGAGGAGAGCAAGGACCCGTCTATGAGCAATGGCATACTGGCGCGGTTTCCCGCACGCGGTTTTAGTGTCTGGGTTCATTTTTCTGTTATTGTTCGAGGAAAAGTTGTGATTTTAATTAAATATTTACTTTTTTATTTTTGCTTTAATTGTTAATGAAGACATAAGGTTTGATTGGCTAATTTCGAAAGTAAAATGTGATAAGAATACCTACCCTAATATATATTTTCCACATTATTGGTAGTACGCGTGAAAAATGAAAAACCCTTCATTTTTTGTGTGATTAGTGTTACGATTTTAGTGTTAAATGTTACGATTTTAGTGTTAAATGTTACGAGGACTCGTGGAGAAATAATTTTCTTCCTAGGTCATTCCTCTCTCTTATCACTACTTCGCGGGAACCGCAACTTAAGTGACATACTGAGCGGCGCGGGAAAAAACCGCGCGGGTTTCCCGCTTGCGGCAAACCGCTCAGTATGCCATAGGCCTAACTGATAAGTTAGCGACGCAGACTGACTGTTCAACTCGAAAACTGTCAATTCAATCCAAAGAACAGAATACAATTTGTGTTTTTGTAGTCCTATAATTGCCACACAAGCAATGTTACCGCCCGAAAATTGGTTATTTAGCCCGAAAACTTTAACATCTCCTCTTAGGGGTGCAGGCATACTTCTGTCGTCAACTTCCAATGGTAGGAGCGGCTATAGCCGGGATATATTGTTTTTCGGTGCAAAAACTGGTGTTTTTGACGCTGAATCTGACTCTTTGGCCCCAAAACGGCCCAATTCAGTTCAAAAACCGAGTAATAGATTCTTATAAAACTTACAAATTACCGATAAAATCATACTGTCGGTATAAAATCGTAACTTATCCCAAAAATGACCCGTCGAATGTTTCGTTTTTTAATAGCAATTTTAAATCGGAAGCAAGGAGAAAGAGCATTTCATTCAAGTACTAGATAACATACAATTTCACACCCCCCATCCCCCCTGAACCTGCAGGTACTGTGGGATTTCCAGACGAATCTAGTCCTTCCATGGGCTATCTTTCTTCAGTGACTTATCATCCCTCAGATGTCATGAAAATGTGGTATGGCTTGGTGCGGGCAAATGTTGTTATTAGTCGCTAACATCGGCTAATCACTACACATATACAAGATTTATGTTTTGTACTCTTCAAATTGGATAAAATACGAGAGTGAATCGAAGCCAATTAAAGGAACGTCTTTCAAAATGGACAGAATGCCTTGTTCAAAGAGCCATCCCAACTACTTCGCCGTTTAATTTTCGTAGAATAAGTTATTTTATTTCTAACAAAACAAGCTTATAATATTATTACCACTGCCATTTCTTCCTTTCTCTCGTTTCAATAATGCTATATCAACTTATTCCCTTTCTCGTCGAATATAATTCCCCGAGAACCACCTTTTCCTTGGGTGCTATTCCCTTTCCTCTTCTTACAAGCGGCTGACCACACCCCTCCAAAACTAATTGTAACTCGACCTCAGCCTGGAATTAATTAAATCCACACTCATACCCTTTCCAGAGCTTTGCCGGTCAAACCGAATCGACGTGGTCAATTTGGTGAGGTGGAGGGGGCGGAGTGTTATTAAGGGATGAAGATGCTCTCATTATTCTATTTTATTTTTTATTTGTTTACAGATAAAATTTCTCCAGAGGTACGGATATCTCAAAGGTGGCAACAACGAGGGTGCGGCTGAATTGTTGTACTCGAACGATTCAGTGGAAAAAGCTTTGAAAACTGCCCAGAAATTCGGAGGTATCCAAGAGACGGGTGAACTGGACGACGCTACAATTCAGGTAATTAGACGCTAATGATTTTCCAGCGAGACGGGGGACGTAAGTCGTAGATTTGGGAGAGGCAGTAGACTTTCTGTCCCAGGCGCGGATCCAGAGTCGGCCCAATGAGGGGGCCATGATGCGACCCCATCCTATACCACTGCACCTACCAACTCCACATGTTCACACCACACCAGCACACCACGCGCTTTCCGTGGCGAAGTAGCTCTCAATCTCTGAACATTGAAATGTCGAAAAAATGAAGAAAACCCAAACGCCGGAAAAGTGAAAAAACAGCAACATTGAACAACTATTGGCGATTGTAGCTAAGGGATACGATATCTGGCGGTGTTTCAGAGAAACATTAAGTCCGGTACTCCATGTAATTTGTTGTTGTCGTTTGACAACAAACCACTAGAGGTTTTCTACAATGAGGAAGTCCCATGTATCAAAAGTGTTGATCAGTGACACTTTTTTACTGTGAACTACGGCTAAACAATCCGACGGTGACGAGGAGGCCTCGATATTGTACCTTAGGCATCACCGAATCAAGAAAATAAGACGGTTATGCGGGTACACGGTACCTACACGGAGTACCGGTTTCATTATCACACGACACTAGCGCCGCTAGTGATGGCTACAATCGCCAATAACTTGACAAGTTTCTAATGGACCCTGAGGGCCCAAATTTCCGGATGGTTCTAGGAACATGTGTTTTGAAAGTTATAGATCGACAAGTTCGATCAATCGCAATCGAGAAGTGGTAAATTCAATTAAATTTCTAAATACATGTTGCTAGAAACATCTGGATATTTGGGCCCTCAGGGTCCATTAGAAACTTGTCAAGTTGTAACTGAATTTACCACTTCTTTCGGTCCATAAGAAACTTGTCGACCTATATATGTATTTGACGTGAACTATAATAACGTTTTCCGTTTGCACAAAATTCTGTATTTGGGCAGTTCATTTCCACCCGTCCGCTCTGAATTAAAGCGTACCTTTATCTTAATGAAGAAGACGGGTACGTGGAAATGAATTGTCCCGGTGCAGAATTTTATGCAAATGGGAAACACTACAACTGTTTGGCCATGGCCTGGCCTGCCGTTAGAACTTACGAGTTTTGGACACGGCGAACCCAAAAATTTGCGCGTTCAACCAAAGCTACCGGCTTATCTTTTGACCTCTCTTTGACACGATTCCTATAGATGAAATTGAGCAGTGTCCAAGGGTCTCAAAACTAGTGATGCACGAGACCGAGACCAAGACGAGACTTGAGAGGCTCGTCTCGGTCTTGGTCTCGCTCATGAAAAGTCGGTCTCGTCTCGATCTCGGTCTCGATCATGAAAAGTCGGTCTCGTCTCGAAAAGTTCAAGGCGCGAATTCTAAGTATGTGTGATATTAGTGACGAGTGATCCTATTCTCGCCTCAATGATTAAATATGACGACGACAGATGAATTTATACTTTGCTTTCCTTCCTTGGTGGCTCGTGGCACGAAGGGACATAAGTGATACACTACTGATTAACGACCAAAGAGCTTTGTAATTGCCCCAAAATAGAATCGTGCCTTTAAAACAATCGTCACACTGAGAACGTGAAAAGGGAACAGTTGGGAATTCAACGAGATCAACTCAAAATCTCGCACATGCCAACTCATTTAGTTCAAGCAAGAGACTTCCCTTCCCAGACACGACGAGGCAGAGGTGCACAATCCCCCCCTCATACATCAGACCCTCCTTCGACTGGCAATGTTAGTTAAAAAAAAAAAAAAAAAAAAAAAAAAATTGAAAGCGGTGTCGAGTTTGATGATAGTGGCCCAGGGAAGTTTCCAACGCAAAATTAGGGTTCCCTTGCACAAAGCAGCCTGGCCGCGGCAGCCAGTTGGCTGCTGTGCAGTTGGGCTTGTTCTAGTGGCTGCCCCAGCCTGAAAATCTTTGCTGCCTAGTGCGCGGGCAACCATAGGTTGCATTGTATTTCTCCGGCCCCCCGGGAACCCTAACCCATTTTTTTATTACGATACCTAGGCATGAAGGAGCTTTTAACGAACGAGGCACGATGTTTGTGACACGAGACGAAGTCGAGTGCCATCATCGGTAGAGTTTGTAGTGCGATTATACGCCTCAGGATCGTACGCTTTTTTTACCTTCGGTCGTTCAAAGCCCTTTAAAGCCAATTAGGTTCATAATTATTTAATTTAAGGGTTCCGTAAAGTCTCCCATTTGCCACACAACTTCATTCCAGAGAAATAAAAAAGAAGAAACAAAAGAAGCGCGTAAGATGAAAGCGGGCTTCCCTGCCTCAATTCTTCTACCAACTCACCAACATAATCAACTGACTTTGACCTTTTTGGGTTATAATTTTTACGGTTCCACCCATCATCACCCATCTTCACCCATCATTCATCGTGCTTAAAGACCTAACTTACACACGCCGTGTGGTAAAGAGTTAACTCATTGTGAACTCTTTACCGCACGGCGTGTGTAAAGTAGGTCTTTACGCACGATGAACGTCTGCTCAAACACTTCTTTAAGAATAATCTTAGGAATAATAAATTATACGCCTAGGTAAGAAAGCGATTTTTTCGAGGCCGAAAAAAAAATTGGACGGGCGAGGCGTAGCCCCCGCCCCCCCAAAATCAATTTTTTGACGCGGTGTGTACAGTATTTTTTTTATTAAAACATGGTCTGATTTTTTGGGTCGCGGCGATAAAGTGAAAGTTTTATCCCCTAGGCTCTAAAATAATCAGTTGTTTTTAAAAAAAATAGTATCTTACATATAACGAGACACGCAAGTGCCATTTTACTTGCGACTACGCTGTTTGGCTGGCGAGGCAAAGCCGAGTCGGCTAAATGAATACGAGCAAGTGAATTGAGGTATGCATGATATTTTTCGCGAAACAAGTAAAATGATAGTATATTTCACAAGGAGGAGGGATGGAGAAGATGGAGGAGGGAATGAGGTGGAGGAGAAGGAGGAGGGAAGTAGAGTTTTACCTGCGAGTTGTGTTTGGCTCACGAGGCGGGGCCGAGTGAACTAAAAACAACTAGCAGAGTGAAAGCTTCTTCTTCACGAGTTGTGGATATTATTTTTCGCACGATCAACAGGTTTAATTGTCTTTCCTGCAAGTGTTCGGAGGCAAGGGTACGCTAATTGAATACAAAACTTTTTTTCACTAGTGAGTGAAAGCCTTCCTGTTTCCTTCGCTTGCGAGGGAAAATGTGAAATTATTGGCATTCTGCCTTTTTTTCACCTAGCTCATCTTTTCAATTAAAAATCAACTTCCCTGTTGAGGTATGTGGAGGTTATTGGTTTTGATCCCTCGATCAGAAGGTCTCGACTATATTTAGAAGGCGTGATCGGGTACGACAGGAAAACTACTACCGACGGGGTACGAGCCCGCCGAGCAGTAGCTTGAAGGTAGAGGATGAAAAGGGTACGAGCACTTTGAAGCCGAAGCGAGGTTAGGAGGACCTTCCAAGGGTACGAGTTTTGGTAGGTCGGAAATAGGTAAAGAGAAGAAGGCGAGATCGTATTGGAAGTGATCTGTTTTATTATGTGTTCTTGGGGGGTTGTCTTAGTATCTACGTACACTCAATTCGATGAGAACATATTTACAATTTGATGAGAACACAGTAATTATATACATACAGTTCGAAAGAAAGTTTTAACATGATTTTTAAAGTCCCGGTGTTAAACAGCGATAAGGAGTGATAACAGAATAACGGAAGTGGCTCAAGGTGAGGCTGCGTAGCTTGGCATCTCTAGCAGTTCGAGAACTTGTGGGTTGGAGCGCAGGTGCTTGAATCGATGTTGTTTTCCGTTACAGGAGGTTCTCTGATAGGTTACCTTTTTTTAGCGGTATATTTGAATTTAGTTTTTACATGTCGTAACCAAAGATATAGAACTACTGGATTGCTCACGAATGTTGAATTGTACGAGAGAAAAACGGACTAACCTGCACCCCGTGACCGTGGGATGAGCTCTCCAATTTTAAAAAGTAATAATTTTGATACCATTATTTGTTTCATTAAGCCGAACTTCTTCCTCTATTTTCACCACCCTCTCTTCAAAAATGTCGAAAACTTTCGGTAGTTTTCCAAGGGCTTTGTTATATTAAATTTTTGTGCCGTATTTTATAATACCTAAACGTGTGAATTTAAACGATTTTTTTGAAATTTCATCCCCCATTTCAGCCTCCCCCATCAAACTTTTCGATAAATCTCAATGGAACCCAGGGCTTTCGTTACATTAAATTATTGAGTCGAATTTCAGAGCGCTAAGATGAACTAGTGAAGTTCAACGTATTTTTACACTTCCACACCGGAAGGACCACCCCCACCACCTTGACTTTTTCGAAAAATTAAAATGGGAATCAAAGGCTTCTCTAACATGTAGTATACGTACCGAATATAATGCTTCTAGAATCAACTGGTGAATTATAGTGATTTTTTGACCATTTAACCCCTATTTTCCCCCCTCCACCTTGACCGATTTCGCCCAAATGCAATACCGACCGGAGTCTTATGACTAATGATTTTTGTACCAAAGCGCGTTCCGCTAAATTGATTTCTTCGAGAGTTATCGTGCTAACAAGACCACACACTTACTTCCACCCTGGGGGGACCATCCCCTCCCCCTTGACTTTTTCAAAAAACTAAAATAGGAATCCAAGGGTACTTTAACATGGAGTATAAGTACCGAATATGATGCTTCTTGAATGAACTGGTGAATTGTAGTGATTTTTTGACGACTTCAAGCCCTATTTTTCCCCCCTCCACCTCGACCAATTTGGCCCAAATGCAATACCGACCGGGGTCTTATGACTACTGATTTTTGTGCCAAAGCGCGTTCCGCTAAATTAATATCTACGAGAGTTACCGCGCTAACAAGAAAACGGCCATAAATATATATATATATATATGAATTCCGGAAACCACTAAATTCGTGTTCTAGAGGTTCTGAAACATGAAAAAAACATGTCATGACCCATGTTTGCCACAATTCAGCATGTAGGGCCTGTTCTGTATAATAAACAACAGTTGATACCAACTATTAATTACAATTTTGTCGCGGTACTAACTGAAAGAATATGGTGAGCAATCCAGTCCAGTATTTCTTTATCTTTGCATCCTGCAGTACCTAATACCTACACAAGCCAAAAGATTTCATACATTTTTCACAGTCCGACATTTGAAATAAAACTGAAAGGCATTAACTTCGAGTTATAATTCAAAAAATAAACTGAAATGAATAAGTAAAGAATTGGGAAACATTGCACATAAAGGTCTGGTGACGTGGCAGGATAGATACGCGGACTTCATCAAGGTCAACCCCCCAACAATCCATAATTTCTATATCTTTGGTCGTAACACAGTACCTGGCGAAGGGGAAGTATCACTTCCCTCCGTGATCGTGCGAAAACCATCATGTATAATTCGTGAAAGAAGAAGAAATATGCGTGTTTCCAACGATAATGTTACAAAAAGTAAATTTTTCCCCATTATTTTATGTCATTTTGTGCGTTGGGGGGGGGGGATACGTCCACCCCTTGGATCCACCACATCCCAGAGGCCAATAACACAATAGCCGTCTCGGCATGAAACAAGGTAATTTCATTGTTAAAATGTTCTGTATTCATAAATGAGCCATCAATTTTTGTTTCTTCATTCTTTTAATTCCGAGACCAAGACCAGCCTCGGTCTCGGCTCGATACCAGAAAACTTGGTCTCGGTCTCGCACCAGAAATGATGGTCTCGTCTCGGTCTCGTGCATCACTACCCAAAACCACGCCCGGTTCAAACTGAAACACTTTGAAAACAAACAATCAGCCTAAAAACCGTACAGTTAATGCCTGGGCAATTTCTGGCAAAAATGGTCAACATTTTTAGAAAAAAAAAAAAATGGCAAAAACCGCGTATCTTAAGGCTCCTCGGCACAGGAAGTCCGAAAATCTAGACGAATTTCTGATCAGACGGGCGCTTGAAGTGGTTACCTCTCTGATACCACCGTTTTTGATCACCTTTTGCACACCACCACTTTTTGTAAGGTCCTATTCGTTAGGGGGGAGGGGGCGATTGGCTCATAGATTGAGTCAATTAATATTTTAATAAGGGCTCGAATAGCCTCTTATTTGGCCATTTTTTCGGCGCTGCAAGTCACAATAGGCAGGGCTCGAATCGCGTCAGTTAAGCTGTATACCAAAATGGCGCAAATACAATTGAAATAGTCATTTTAATAGCGTGGAGGCTCAGAATGTGGTCATTCTTTATGCACGAGTGGTAAGTCTTACCATTTCCCAGGCAGGAATGGCGCGATTAGTCAATCAAGAAATTTCTTACTTAACAAATTTTCAGTTTAACCAATGGGGATCTTGCTTGAATGTCCGATTTGGGAGAAAAGTATACAGATGAATTGGCACATGGGGAGAAGGAAAGGAACGGTAGTTGCAGCCCGATTTGTGCGTCTGGTGATTTTAAAATAAATTTCAAAGTTCTTCAGGGGGGTTGGATGGTGCGAGGGGAAATGACGTCAATGTTTAGTTGTGAAGCATTTGAGAATTTTTTGTTTTCAAAATATAACAAGAAAAATCGTCCCAAAGAAAACACGTTTTACCCCCTCTTCCCCACACCATTCATAAACTAATTTCATTAACTAACCTTTGACGTTATCAAACCCCTTCTCGAAATGTTTAAAAATTCGCTTAAAAAAAAAACCTTGATTGATTTTGAAGAGCCTCTTCAAGAAACACTATTGCTTGAAGACTGCAAGTTTCCCAATAGAGCCAGTTTTATCAATTTTTAAGTGAATAGCCACAGTTTGGAAATTTTGACTACGCAAACTGTCAGTATGGTAGTTTATAGAGAGCGTGAATAGTCAGTGTGATATTTTCACGGTGCACGAATCCGTATTTTCAGTCTAGAGTACGAATTCAGTTTAGCCATTATCTAGGCCGGAATTATTAATTTAACCGTTTTGTGGACGCAAACACTCAGTTTTGAAATTTGTTTGGTGCAAATAGTCTGTCATACCATTTGTAGGTTGTGAATGGTCAGTTTTGCCATTTCCAAGGTGCAGATTGTCAGGTCATTTATAAGTATAAGGAGTGAAAATTAGCCAGGGCTATATCATTCAGGGAAGGAATCACCCTTTCAGGCATTTTTAGGGCGCGAATTCGAAGCTCGACAGTCTCACCAAGTCAGTTTCACCATTTTTATAGCTCGCGAATCAGTCAGTTCACCATTTTCAAGGCGCGAATCGTCAGTTTTCCAATTTTTTAGGGCGTAAATAGTCACGTTCAAGCCAAAGGCGCGAATAGTAAATTTGGTCATTCTTTACACGCCAATGGTCGATTTTGCACTTTTCAGGGCAGGGATAATCTGTTTAAGCATTTTCAGGGCGTCCGTCAAGCCAAAGGCGCGAATGGTCAGTGTTGGCCATTTTTGACGCGTGAATAGTTGATTTAGCCATTTTCAGGGCTGCAAGAATCGTCAGCTAATCAGCTTAGCCATTTTTAGGGCGCTTGAAGTCCGTTTGGCTTATTTTTAGAGTGGGAATTTCCAGTTTGGCAGTTTTTAGGGCGCAAATATAGTCAGTTCAGCCATTTGTAAGGCGCTAATCGTCAGTTTTACCACTTTGGGGCGCGATTACCGTTTACCGGTAGTCTTTTTTAGGGTGCGAATAACAGCCATAGTTTGGCTATTCTTAGGCAGTGAATGGCTAACAAGATATTTTTAGTGGAGCGAAACAAACAATTTCCCAAGCCCATTCTTTGAGAAAATCGTAGATCGGCGGCTAAACCTTACCGATCCGACACTGTTCTGTCCGTCCTATAAGTTTCTTTATAGTTGAATCGAGTTTGACCTGCAAAAAAGTTAACCGGAGCACGAAATGTAAATACATAGAATAAAGCGAAAAGAAAGGTAGTCTGCTATTCATATAAAAGTAATGAATTGCTGAATAATTACGGAAGGTATTTAAAATTCAATTAATATTGAAAAGTCCCTTTCCATTAAAAACAGCTTTGCGACTAAGGCAAACGTAGATAACGGGGAGAAATGATATTTTTCTTAAAATGGAGAAGTCACTAAATACGGGGAAGTTTTAAATTGGGGAGGGGGGTCTGACAACAACAAATGAAGTGGAAAAACCCTTTCAAGTTTCAGCATGATTGTGGGTTGCATGATGGTGACGATTGTTCACCCGACTATGCCCCAATTCATTTCATATTTAAATCGTACCGTCGCTCTATACAGACTATTACTAACTCAAAACTTCATTTCTCTATACGTGCTAATAAAAACTAAGTAAATCAAGTGGAAGGGCTTCGTACGATGGAGGGGGGGGGGGAAGAAAAATAGTCGAACTGAACTCATTTCCTTGAGCCGATTGTTTATCAATCGAAGGTGATTTAAAGTGGAGGGGTGGTAGAAGGGACGAATTTAACGCAGCTTAGCGTCACTTCCCCCATGTATAAGTAAATATCATTAAAGCTCCATTAGTGAACTCTCTTCCCCCAAGAACTCGAAACCCTTCGTCATTCCGCAGAAATTTGACCCAACGCCGATTTCCTCCACACAAAAGCGCAAATCCAACCTAAATCAATTTCCAGGTCATTTGGCTATTTAACTTTATCTATCTCTCGCCCGCCCCATCCTCTTTTAAGTAAATGAGAAGCCCCTTCTCAATCTTGAAACTCACTTCAACCCCTACCTCAACCCCCCACCAAACTTCTAAATTCCTTCGATCCACGCATTTCTACCGCGATGACCCCTTTTCATCTTAACGTACGAAACAATTCTAATCTCTTTTACCTCCCCTCAAAATACACGTTCGGATCAAATCAACTTGTTATCTGTCAGATTCCGGGCACTTATTTTACCGTTCGGTGGGATTCGTGGTTGAAGGGGTGGAAAAAGAGCGATCGAATTGCTGATAGAGATGGATGAGGTTTGGTGGGCTTGCCAGTGTGGTTTCATTTCATAAAAGCTGTGTCGGAAGTTGTGAGTACGTATTAGTGTATAAAAAAGTATACTCAACAAATATTGCCATTTGTCTCCACGTCTCTTCTTATGGAACGGAATTTCTCGGAAATCTTCAATTAAGGCGTGGGAATTTTCAATTGCATTTAAACGCAATTAAGGCATTTACAGATTTCCAAAACAAAATCCGAGATTCCGAACCCAAATTTACAGTTTATGACATCATGGAACTGTGGGGTTCTGGGGGGATCATGGTTACGTGGGTTTCTCCTCTTCCCCACACCTTGTGAATCTAAAATTTGGGTTTTCTCGGCTTAAGAGAAATAGACTAACGACAGTTTTACTATTTGACGAACTTTTTCATTGAAAAAAAAAAAAAAAAAACCATTGCTGTAATTTTGATCAATGTTCAATTAGTGGGATGTCTTAAGCCGGATACACACATGCGGTACTTGCCAAGTAACTTGCAAAATATTCAATCAATTTCTAGCTTTTGCCTAGAAACCAACCAGCTGAGAATTTCAAAAATGATGTGTTGCACGTTACTTGGCAAGTACCGCATGCGTGTATCCGGCTTTAAAGCCATGGGGAGAATTAAAACGACTGACCGCTGTGTCTTCTTCTTCCGGCGGGTGTGTGTGTGGTGTTACGGTGTAAGTGGTGTAACTGAAGTAAGAGGTGTAAGTGTTAATATGAGGACAATGACGAGGTGGACGGCGTACAAGGCGGGCACGGGTATTCGCAACAAAAACAGCTGTAACTTGGTAAATAAGCGTCCTAGATTAAGTCCAACGACACCACTGAAAAGACCACACTTTTTTCTGTGTGATCATGGACGTTTTGTTTAGTGATAGCGGAAGTTTTTCGGAGTAAACCGGGAAAATAACAAATATTTTCAAAAATATCCCTTTTTGACAACTGTTCAAAGCAAGACTACAATAGAAACGTTGCTCCCAGCGCCTGGCAAATTCCTCTAAAACTGGATGAAACCACTTAGTTTAATACTTCGCGCTCAGTTTATTCCTATCCTTCGCAATTTTTTTTTTTGGAAAAATCCATTGTTATACCAAAATATCTTCTTTATAGGCACTCAAAAGGGGCTTAATTGCCTAATTTTTAAAATCCCCCTGCTGAGTCACCCTGCACGTGCACAGGTGGGAAAAATTGGTATCCTCAAAATGGCCGCCATCTCTGAAAGCAACCGCTTTGGCACGGCAGACGTTTATTTTCTCACTCAATGGACCGTGAGTCATGAGTTCCGATCTTCAAAACCTGTGACAAAATACATGCACCTTTTCGAGGGTGGCTCCAGGACTATTACGATTCATCTCATTTCCCCTAATATACGTATGTATATGTATACAGGGTCAAATCGATCTCGACTTAGAATCGCATTTCTAGATTGTAAATGAAGAAATATAATCCAGGTCTGAGGTGAACTCTCTCACAACATCGTATTGATAACGCTGCACAGAGTGAATATAATTAAATCCTTTTGATTCTTTTTTATTACAACAGAGTTACTCTCTCGTTATCTCCGTCTCTCCCTCTCTAATCACGTACGAGTTATATTATTCAAGTAAAACGTTGTTTCTTTTCTATAAATAATTCATTTGACACGAGTGAGTTTTTATTTGATTAAAAAATCAAAGCCCACTCAAAAATGGCTCATTCGCGATTCCATGAATTCGACCGTTAATTGACAGGTTTTCACGTTTTAGTAGACGTTTTTTCCTGCGGGAAGTTGGACGCGTCATGAATGGGACCGACCGTTGCAAGTGGTTGCAAGGCTGATCTGGCTGAGAGTCCACCTCCCTTTCCAAACTGTTGCTCAGGCGACAACGGTAGCGCGACGTCTGAAGAGGACCACAAGTCAGAAGTAAAACTTCCTGCAAAGCCCCACCCCACCAAACGACGTTCATCCAACGCACAATTTTTTCAAAGATGGTAATTTCTGGCAATATTGTAGATCTGCTAGATGTTTCCTGATGATGGGTTGAAGAGTATACATACTCCGTTCACTGATTTATATTGTGCGCGAAAAAATATTTTAGAGCGTTTGGCCCTTCCAAAGCCCAAATGTTGAGGATCATTGCCGCTCATAACTCGCGGATTTTGCTCAAGCCAATTTCGCACAATTTTTTCCTATAAAAAAAAAAAAATTGTTGGGGTTGACGACTCATTCAAAAAACAATTTGACGATTTCAGGTTCATTAAAAAAGCGAGTTGGCCTCATTTTGGCTAATTTGAGAACATATTTCCTGTAATTGGGTCTGTCCCTTTATCGTTCAGAGCAGACAAGTTGGGGCAGATGGCGCAGTTCAGACGTTTTGGATTACAAAAGAACGGTTGTTGGGCAACTCCGGGCAGTTTTGACTTTGGAACAGTTCAGAATGACAAACGAAAAGGCCTACAATTCCACCGGGTTCGTTCTTTCAAATGGAAAAACCAAATTTCGCGAATATGGTGCAAATAAAACCTATTTCGAGGGGTTCACTCCCTAAAAAATGTCAATTTCACGCGTTTAAAACACATACAATTCTTGAGGTCAGGCTCATTTTATAAAGAGCAATTTCGTTGGCCTCACTTCTTTCAAAAACAACATCTCGCGGCCTTTCCAAAGTTACATTTTTCTTATTATTGGCACTCTCGGAGTGAAATTTCATGGGTTTTACTCATTCGATTGCGAATTTAAGCCTTTGGATGACCAAAAAAAGCGATCTTGTTGGTTTGGCTCTTTTAAAAACCAAATTTCGCGGATCTCGCACATCAGAATTCAATTGGGAGGCAAGCTCCCAAAAAATATTTCACATCTTTAAGATCAAAATTTCCAGAATTGTGGTTCATTCTAAAGTGAAAATTTATGTGTGGCTATTTACCGAAAACCGAAATTCCGCAAGGTTAGCCCATCCAATCCCAATATTATGGGGTTGGCACTTTGGCAGGCCCCTAAAAACCATTTCGTAGGTTTGGCCCACTCGAAAAGCCACAATTTGGCAGATCCGGTTCCTGTCAAATGAAAATTTTTGCGAAGTTGGCCATCTCAATGCTATTTCATTGGGTTGGCTGCTAGTCCTTAAAACATAAATTTGCAGGCTTGGCTCAAAGTCAATTTCGTGGAGATATCTCATCCAATAAAAAAAAAAAAGTCGTTGGTTTCGCCCATTCAAAAAGCAATTTTTCGTGGTTGACTCGTTCAAATTACTAATTTCACTGGCTAGATCTCAGATGAAAACCTGTCCTTATCCTTCTATTCCGAATTTTCAGTCCACAAACTGATAGATAACTCCCCCCCAGCCTCAGAAAGTGTTACTTTTGGATATACTATACTTTTTTTGCATTTCCATCACACCATAAGTCTGCCTGGTGCAGGTGGCAAACACGTCTGACCAACCCTCGTCCTGACGATTAGGTACACCAAAACCGGATTTCTAGCGAGCCAAAACCTGACAAATTATCCTTTTTTTAAAGCTAAGACTCGCGAAATTGGGATTTTTACGAAGCCAAAAATTGGAAAAAAAAGAAGGTTTTTAGTGAGCCAAATTGTGAATCAAATCATTTTAATGAGGCAAATCCACGCAATTGCAGTTTGAGCAAGCCAATACCCACGAAGTAGCGGGTTTTAAGTGAGGAAATTGTTTTCTGTAACAAGCTAAACCCGGAAAATTGGCGTTTTGGCGAACAAAATCCGCAAAATTTCTTTGATCGCGACAAAAACCAGCGAACTTCGTTTTCATCTCAAAAATCCCTCGATATTGGTGTTTTAGGGAGTGAAATCCGAGAAAGTGATTTACTGCTCAGCCAGGGCCTGAGAACATTTTTACGAAACAAAATGTAGACTTCCCCCTGCCAGATTTTAACTTTTTGATGGCAGCTGTCCCATTAAGTGCGCTTCGAAGTCTGTAAGGAAGGGCAACTGGACCCCTCTGGCTACGCCCATGCTGTGGCCCCTGAGTTCTTGTGGCACCTTTTTCTTTCCTTTAAGGCTCACATGCCTGAAAAGAAATGAGCTCGAAATGGACCCACTACTAGCCCTCCGTGAAGCCTACAAGTTTAACTACACGCTTTAACTACAGGGGGCTTGTTCTGTAAGAATTTGACTGATCCTAGGAACAGTCAGGTCCTGTTGTGACGTCATGTTTTCGTGTTCTGTATCTCAGTGTTCTCTTGTAGCTGTTCCCCTGACGTCACGACTGGGGGAACACTCTCACTATCCTTTGGGATAGCCAAGTGGTGTTACAAGGATCACTTGAAGAATATTGTTTATAACCTTTGATCGGCTTTCGGGCTTTTTAAATTTTTCAGTTAGTTTCTTCTCCGGCGTGTATTCCTTTTTTTTGAGTAAATTTTTTTAGTTTTTGTTTGCTTTATTTTTGAATTATTAACAGCGTGATATTTATTACAAAATAATAATTTCTATACTGCGTTCATCGTAAGAGTGAACGCTGTTGGCGCAGGTGGGTGGTTCCCCACGGTTTAGGAGGGAAATTTTACGCGAAAGACGGGCTTGGGTCTACTGCAAGCCAAAAAGATGACAACTATGTTGGGAACTCTCTACGCTCTCTACTCCTACAGCTCCTCGAGCTCTCTACTTTTACAGCCCCTTGAGCTTCCAGTTTTTCACTTTTAGAACCAACAAACTTTGTGTTCACACCCGTGCATTCTTTGATTGAGTTGCTTATAGGTCGGATACAAAAATTGCAGCAAAGAGTCAATTTATTCACGAGAATGTCTTCATTTTTTTCACATATATTATGTTTTTCTGATACGCTTATTTTTTTTTTATAGTTATCGCCGCTAGGCGTTACAACGTCGTAATAAAACACGCAAACATTAATTATAAAAGTAGGCAACATTCATCCAAAATTAAGGAACATTGATAACTAGAAGTTTTTTATTTTATTTTTATTTAATATTTTAGTTAGTCGTCGTCACTTTTTGAACTTTCGCCAGCACTGTCATCTCTTATGATGAGCCGCGGTAAGTCGTCAGTCAATTCGTCCAAGATATCGTCAGTCTCCCATAATTTGTTTTTTTCCACGATGACATGTTTGACGAAGTTCCGCCAGTTTTCTGCTGTGACCCTCTCAATGCCTTCTTCGAGAAGCTTCTTCACATCATACAATTTGGAAGAAGTATTATTTTTCTTGACGTGTCCCTTGACCATTGCCCATGCCAGCTCTATTGGGTTTAGCTCGCAGGCAGGGCTTGCCCACTGGGAGGGGTAAGGCGGAGACCCCGTCCAAGGGCTGAGAAGAAGGAGAAGATCGAAGGGGAGGGCCGCGATAAAAATGTCAAGAGTTTGGCCCAGCTAAGGGCGGATCTCCGGCTGGGACTGAGGACCAGGGGTGGACCGGTTGCCAAGGGGCCATCTGCCCCGAGGACGCTCGTCCTCAGAGGGGGTGAGGGAGGGGCGCCAGTGGTCAGCCGGCTCGCCTCACTCCCGTGCCCGAGGGATGTTAGTCGGGGAGTAAAGGCGGTTCGGGTGACTCGCACGGGCGCGGTTCTTCTTGAGCTCGAGAAGGACTGCGCCAATGTGGACAAGATGGTGGAGGCCCTGCAGGGATCAGGCATCAGCGTGTCAAAGCCAGTTGTGCTGGCTCCGCGTCTGGTGCTCCCCAACGTGCCGGCCGACTGGGAGGCGGAAACGCTCTCCCAGCGACTCCGGGGACATCTGGGGATCGCGGCCGGGGAGGAACTTGGGGTGACCCCAGTCCATAAAGTTGGCCGAAGGGACGGCCAGCTGACCTCCTGGGTGGTGGAAACCACACCAGCGAGGCGGCTGGAGCTCCTGGGGAAGCCACCCATGAGGGCGGGGTGGTTCACCATCGTCCCAAAAGATCAGGTGGGGGTCACTCGGTGCTTCCGGTGCCAACGATTCGGGCACCCGGCCAAGACCGGTCGCCGGGAAACTAATTGCAGGGCCACGCCAGTGTGCGGATGGTGCGCCAAAGAAGGCCATGAGTTCCGGGACTGCCCGAGGAGGTCCGAGCCGGCCCGATGCATAAACTGCGAAAGAGCGGGTCGCCGGGCTACCCATGACGCAGGCTCTCCGGGGTGCCCCGCACTCCTGGCAGCCATCAAGGCGGTGATGGGGCACACCGATTACGGTGCCTCATGTCCGTTAGGGGGCCCCCCCTTGCCACCATCGGTGAGAGCGGGAGGTGACGCTGGTGCGGTGGGGGCCGAGGAGGCCACCCAGGAGGGCGCTGTGCCCGTGGTCACCACTGCAGGGGACGGAGGGGGTGGTCGACCTGGCACAGGACCAATGGAGGTGGAGGAGACGGAGAGGGCGCCCCTGCCGACCGATGACCCTTAGGGTCGGTCAGCAAAATGTGGGGCACAGTCGCCTCGCGCACGATTAGCTCAGGGTGGTGGCGGGGGAGAGAGGCCTGGCCATTCTCCTCCTTCAGGAGCCTTGCTGGGCGCGGGGGCGGCTGTCGTCCTTCGGAGCGGGCACCCGAACCGTTTCGGGGGGGTTTCGAGAGGGGCTCGGGCCGTTAGCCTCGGTGGTCGTCCTAGATGGGCGACTTACCGTGTGCGCGGTCGTCTCCCGGCCGACCCGCTGGGTGGCAGCGGTGATTGTTACGGTGGGGGGTCAGCAGCTTGGACTAGTATCCTGCTACTGGCCCCCCTCCCTGGTGGATGGGGCGGAGTTTTTCGCTGCTCTGGAGAACGCCCTGGAATGCCTGAGGGGCATCCCAGTGGTCATAGGGGGGGATTTTAATGCGTGGGACCTCGCGTGGGGCTCGAGGAGGGGAAGCCGGAGGGGCGCGCAGGTGCGCGATCTCATGTCTGGGTGGGGACTTGTGCTCGCGAACCGGTCCGAGTGCGGACCCACCTTCCGCGGGCCTTCGGGGGAGTCGTACATTGACTTAACCCTTCTGGGTGGTCAACCACTCCCTCGGTTGTGTTCGTGGGAGTTGGGCATGGACACCTCGGCCGACCACTGCCTCGTGTCATTTGGCATCGTCACAGGTGTCAGTGGCCGTGTCGTGGGAGGTTCGGGATCGGGCCGGTTTGACTTCAGGCGTGCCCGATGGGACGCGTACAGGTGCCTGGCGGATCGCCTCCTCTTCGAGGCCGACCTCGCGGGCCCTCCTCCGGGGGCGTCGGGATTGGAGCTCGTGGACGAGGCCGTGGAGGCGATGGAGGCCATCGTCATGGGCTCCGCTGACGATACAGTCCCGCGTGTTCACCAATCACGTGGCGGGATAGTTCCGTGGTGGAATGCCGAGGTTGCAGGTCTTTCCTCGCGGGCTCGTAGGCTGCGCTGGGCCTATCAAAGGACTCGAGGCCCGGGTCGCGAGGCTGCAGGCGGGCGTTATGCGCTCGCGAGGGGGGACCTAAAAAAGGCTCTTCGGCGGTCCAGGCGGGCCGCGTGGAGGACGTTCGTTGAGGATGGTCTCTCGGTGAACCCTTGGGGCATTCCCTACAGAGTCGCCGTGGGGAAGATCAGGTCTCCGAGCGTCCTCCCGTTTCTGGAAGCGTCGCGTGGTGGGGGGACTGTGGAGGATACGCTGAGGAACTTCATCCGACGTATCTTCCCGCGGGACGAACCCGGGGAGGACTCTGCTGCGGATCGCGAATCAAGAGCGGAAGCGGCGGTGGTCCCACAAACGGCAGGCAGTGAGCTCTTCACGGAGGAGGAGCTTCGGGACGCCCTTGGTGGGTTGGCGTCGGGCAGGGCTCCGGGGTTCACCGGGGTGTGCCCTGAGATGCTTAAGCATCTCCCGGACTCGGCGGTGGAGTCCTTTTTGGGGCTCTACAATCGATGTCTTGTGGCGGGGTACTTCCCGGTGGGATGGCGGGTCGCTGTGGTGATACTTCTTCTGAAGTCGCCCGACCGCGACCCGGCGTCTCCCGGTAGCTATAGGCCGATTAGCCTCCTGCCCTGCGAGAGCAAGGTCCTGGAGCGGCTCCTCCTTGGCCGGTTGGAGCCCTTCATCAAGGAGGCGCTCCATCCGCGCCAGTTTGGGGGGGTAAGAGGGGGCTCGACGGACGCGGCACTGGACGCGGTGCAGACCCTCGTCGATGCCCCCTACGGGAAGTACAAGGTGGCGGTCCTGCTGGATGTGCAGGGGGCCTTCGACTCAGTGTCGTGGCCCGGGGTCTTGATGGCGCTGCGAGATGCTGGTGTCCCAAACGACATCTTTAGGGTGATCGCCTCGTACTTCGAGTCGAGGGAGGTGCGGCTCCGCTACGGTAGTGAGGAGGTGCGGGAACCTCTCACCAGAGGTTGCCCGCAGGGGTCGGTTCTCTCGGCTGCTTTGTGGAACCTTCTCTTTGCCGCCCTTTTGTGGCTTTTGCAGGGGGAGGGTTTCGAGGGAGTGGCGTACGTGGACGACCTTGCGGTTGTTGTCGCGGCGCGCTCCCGGGACGAGGCCGGTCGGGAGATCGATCGGCTGTTGCGAGTCGTGGACGAATGGTGCGGGGCGGTCAAACTGGCTCTCGCGGTGCCGAAGACCCAAATGGTCCTAATGCGGGGTCGTCTCTCGCAGGGTAGCCCCCTGGTGGTGCGCTATCGGGGATCACGCCTTGTGGGGGAACGGCAGGGCCGCTACCTAGGGGTCGAGATTAACCCGGGGAGGACAGCGACCCCGCAGCTAGAGGCGGTTGCGGGGAAGCTGGAGAGGACCTTTGCCCTCTTTAGGTCGGTGGGGGGCAACGTATGGGGCACGAACTTCCACTGCCGAGCTCGTTACTTCAGGGCGGTATTCATACCTACCCTGCTGTACGGTGCAACGTGGTGGTGGCACCGGCCCACGAAAGCTCAGAGGGCGAAGGTCCTCAGCTTGCAGCGGCAGGCCTTGGTAAGGGTGACCATGGCGTACCGGACTGTCAGTTCCGACGCGCTTCAGGTGCTGGCGGGGATACCTCCTGCGGACCTCCTGCTCGACGCATGGGTTCACGGGCGCCGCCTGGTTCAGGGAAACTTGGACCGGGTACGGTGCCGTGAAGATTGGGCAGAGCGCCTCGGTCTCTTGGCCGAGGAGTGGGGGGCCGCATGGGGCCTCCGCCTCCTTGACGACCTAGTCGTTGAGGCTTGGCAGGCGCGTTGGACTTACAGTTCAACGGGTAGGCGTACATTCGGGTTTGTGCCCGACGTTCGGACGAGACTGGCAGCGGCCAAGTGGTTCACCCTTGAGCACGCTGCCATGCAAATCCTGACTGGACACGGCTCGTTTAACGCCAAGTTGTGGTTCTTCCGGCGGCGGGACTCTCCAACATGCCCTTGTGGTGTCGAGGAGGAGACCGCCGACCATGTGCTTCGTCGCTGCAGCCTCCACGGGGATCTGCGGCGGGCGACATGGGGGAGTGGAGGCCCGCCGGGAGACTCGGCTCTTGTCCGAGACCGGCGGGCGTATGGCCGCCTCCTGGCCTTCTCCCGCTCCTGGCTGGAGCGAAGAGGGCTGGGACCGGCCATGCTTGAGTAGGGTTCCCTACTCGGGCAACCCGGGCAGGGTTCTCTTCCCTGTCCGGTTTCGGTCCATGGCGGAAGCCAGCATCCTCAGCTCAAAAGACCCACCTCCGCGTGGTCTCTCTCGGGCACGGCTGGCTGGCCAGCAGCCGTGGCTAACGGGTTGAGCTGAGCGATGGGACCGACTCTGTTGCGGTATCCGGGCCAAAGATGGGGTACAGGCCAGGTAAAGGCCTGCAAAAAGGTCTAGGTACTGGCCACATCTTAAGGAGTTCCGCAGAGAGAGAGAGAGAGGGTTTAGCTCGCAACGGTATGGTGCGGAAGTCTTAGGACAGTCTTGTCATGTTGTTCTGCAACCTCGTCGACAATATACCTCTCGTAGTCCCCTTTCAGCTGTTTGGTGAGTTCTGGCTTCAACATAGTAGCATCTGCTTCTTGACCCTTGCTTGTAATCCATTCCATGATTGCTGCTTTTTTCCACGATGAGTTTGGTATTTTCTCAGCTTTCATTGAGTGATAAGGAGCGTTGTCCATGACAATCACGGCGTTGTTCTCCAGCAGAGGAAGAGTTGTTGTAAACCATTCCAGAAAGTTATCGCAATTCATTTCGTTGTGGTAGTCAGACAATTTTTTTTTAAAGACAATTTCGTCTTCGAACAAAAACACCGTCCATTGTCAAATAGAGTCTATGCAACTTGATTCCGAATGTGCTAATTGCGTGAAGGATGCAGGAAAAACGAGAAAAATTTCCGAAGAACAGGTAAGTAGGGAAAACGAGACGGAATTGACAGGTCGGGATAATCGGAGAAAACAAAAACGAAAAAATGACAAGGAAAAGTTAGACAAGCTAACAGAGGGAGCGTCCTGAAAAGGACGTTTGAAATAATCAGGAAAGTCAGAAATAATAAAAAAGGAAATCACACAAACGCACCAGAACACAGCTTAATAGCAAGTGAAACAAAGAAAAGACTTCATAAGTCCTCCTCAAGTTAGTTTCTAGATTAGTTGTGCACAGACCGAGAGGTCCGGTTACAACGAAGAGGGAAAAAAAGTAGGAGGAGCCTGCGTGAAAATAACGAAAATGGGTTCAAGAGCGTTCACTCTTACGATGAACGCAGTATAGTCATGGAAAGGTAATGTTTAGGTTATAAAGGAACACTTGGCCGGTTTTACGGAACTCCAGTCAACATCACAAGAAGCAGTTCAAATGACAGTTACAAGGAACAGTTGAAAGGACAGGGAACAGTGACAGTGATAGTGACACTCAACTAAAAGTTACAGAACAGGCCACCAGCTACCATCACATTATCAATGGTTACAAAACCTTGGCGTTAAGGAGGGGGGGCAAACGCGTGGAGGCACGTTTGGAAGAACCCTTCATAAATAAACTCGAGCCCTCGGAGGTCGTTCGTTCGGCTTCCTTCGCGATGCGTAAAACGGAAGACTGGAAAACACTGGTCGCCTCGGTAGGCGGGCTTGGGCTGTCCTTCTGCCGGGTAAAATATTCGAAAACAGAAAAAGTAGTCGCCTCGCTTGGCTTCCCAAAGTCCTTCTTCACGGTCTTTCACTCATTTCTGAAATGAAATGCATTATATTGGCCGTCAATGTAATTAAATTATAAAATCATCTCATGAATACTTACTTTAATATCAATGAATGATAATGTTGAGTCAAAAAGTGAAATTCATATCACCGATAGAAACTAGAGATACTATAAATAGATCAGTGGCAATGGCCGCCTGCTCACGGTTACATTACCTTACCCGTAGTACATCTCAAGAGCCAGATTCCATAGGATTTGAGTGTTTTAATAGATATTTTTCAAGAAAAGCACGAGTTATTAATTTATTAACGGTAAATTGTCACACTAGAACGAATAAATTGTATTAGTAGAGTTTATTTGTCAACGCAAGAGTGTTGGTACAGTTTATCAACAAATGGTTTAGTTACAATAAAAATTGGTTTTTTATGTTTCACGCCCCAAGCTTGTACTGCAAACCAAGTTAAAAATGCTTGCAGTGATTTACCCTTAGCGCATTCAATGCCGGCTGCTTTGATGAGCTCTAGTTGACTCCTCACATTTTTCAGCATCGACGAGTCAACGACTTTAATTTTAATCGTCTTCCCCAGTTGGATCAAAGTTTCCAGATCCTATCCAAAGTTGCTCTCAACGAAGAAGAAGTGTGACACAATGGTCTTCGAATATCCCACAAAAAGATTGTTGAATGAATGCGTCACTTTGAATATGATAGGTCACTAACATTCATTCTCCAATTCCCCAAGAAAGTCGTCCAGCTGTCTCTCAGTTGGCTCAGGATGAGTATCCTAGTGTAAAGGTAAAGATAAAAGCAAAGCTGTACAAGACTGCCCGTCAAATTCAAAAGAATTCCTGAAAATTTAACGCTGTTACCGTGGAGTCCTTCGACGATTCTTTCTTTGCCTGAATAATCTACGTCGCTCACGGGGTCCATTGACCCAGCGAGCCTTCGGATACATATCCATGTTAGTTCGATTAAAATATTCTCTAGGCCACTTACTGGAAGACCCGCGCCATTATAGCTGGAAATTCCTGACGCTGTGGCGGATCACGTCCTCCACCGCAAAAAGTTCTGCCGCAACATGACTGCGGCGCTTCCAAGGCAGCTCTTTGCAGTGCAGTCGCAATACGCTGATTAAAACTACGCCGTTCATCTTAACAGAAATCCACGCATTGTTTGGAGGGACTCGAAGTCTTTGACCTGGATGAGGAACACTCAGTTAGCAACATTTCACAACCCCATTACACTATAAGGATGCGGCGAGCTGTAACATGGCACACTCGGCTTCGTGTGGGCGTTCCCGGCGATGTGCGTTCGACAAACCGCGCACCGACCGAAACGTCCGCCACAGTACGGGTGTGAAGTGCACAGTTAGGTCTGGGTATGGCGTAGGAGCCCAAAGGAGGCTTAGGCGCCTGCCAGGTTCAAAGCCCGGCGCCCCCAACAACAACATTTCACAGCGGTTGAATGTTTCAGGCAGTACCTACCTCGGAATAAACTTCAGCAGCAGCCAACCAATTTTTTATGCTTCTAAACTTAAAGCAAATCCACTCTGATTAATGAGCCTTGTAGACATCAAGCGATTTCACGGGGAAGAAGTCACTTGCTGATTTACGAACTCGAATCAATGATTCCTAACTTTACCAAGTTTCGAAAATTGAAGTTCAAAAAGCGGCTAGTGGACAGAAAAAGTTAATTAATTCGTAGAAATAAATACTTTTTAGACGTTCAGCTAATATCAATATCACAATGAACTTACTTGAAAGGATAATGTGTATGCTTGATGTGTACATGTACATGGTTACGCACCAATAATCCAATTTTTCAGATGTACCGCTCCCAAACTTCTCCTTCCATGCCTCTGGCATACTCGCTCAAATTCATTTTTAAACAATATTTGAACTGAACAGCAACTACTATTGAAATTCATCGAAAATGAAAGAGTAATACAGCACTTTCAATTGAATTCCAATGGGGATCTTCCCAGAAGTTGTACTACGAGAATGATAATTTGATAAGCCCTAACCTGCAGTGCTACTGATCTATACAGGTAAAGGCAATGTCTGATAAGATAATTAATTGACGACGCCATTACTGTTCTGGATAACAGATAACCGCCAACTTCAAATTATTTAACACTAAAAAAATTCCCATTATCTTGAGAAAAATCGCTGGTCAACATGCCAGAACCCAAAGGCAAAGGTTGTTGGCTACGTAATGTTGCTACTCAATTACTAAAACTTTCTGGTAGTTTATTGAAAAGCGCAACACTTTATTTTAGGGAGTTCAACGCAGTTTAACTACTCTGAAGCGGTCTGAATATTTCACGTTCAATTTCGAAGATACCTACCCTTCAAAGACGTACGGTCTGTTGTTCTTCTGCCTTGATAGCTATTCTTTATATATTTATCCTCTTGACCCCCTGCCCATTCCTACGAAATAAGTCGGAACATTTTCTATGCCTGTAAACAGAGAAATTTGAACCCCACAAGTTATAAATCGCCTAGTTTTCTGAACCTAATCATCCGGGTAGGGGGCCCTTAAAGATAATTATGTACTTACTCAACATTAATACGACTTTTCGTTTTGACTCGCAACCGGCACTTCGTCAGCGTTTCACTAGCCCCTTTGTTATTTCCCCTCTCATTACTTGGAATAATAAATAGTCGATAACCAGAACTTAGAAATCGTCTCATTAGAGAACTATTGTGCCTCGTGCACCCAAACCTCTTTCACAAATAAACGCACAACACAAAATACAGTTTTAGACGGAAATTAAAGAGAAACAAGCTTTTTCCAGCATGATGTGCATATTTCAACAATCACTGTTCTCATGGTAACTGTTGTAGTGTTGTATGATATGATAACATGGTGGAGCCCGGTAAAAACTTTATCAAACATCGTCTCTACTCGCGTCACTCAGATGGACCCCCCACTATGTCATCCAAACGTGATTGATGGTTGATTGAGGCTCGAAGCATTGCAGAAAATTATTCCTTTATTTTTCTCGGGCAACAACATTATGATAACGAGTGATAACAATTCCCAAATTAGTCTTGTTTAGTTTTATTGAAGAACTCATGGGAAAGTGTTTATTTTTCTTTTAAATAATTGGTTCGTTGGCATTCAAAGTTCAAATTTATGTACAACAGAGAAGCAACTATGCCAAGGCGCTAATTCGACGCTATTTGAACAAAACAAAATAACTGATATTGGCGAAGACTCAACAATATTCGGAAGTCACGCTAGGCTCTTAAAGCGACTTTATTATGCGAGCATCTGTGATAGTTGAAACTTTGAGGAACCCACGCAGAAATTCATTTTATTTTATTGGAGTCTCAGCTTTGACAGTTCAGAAATGAAGTCGGTTTTCCATTAATGAAAAAAAAAAAAAAAAAAAAAAAAAAAAAAAAGTCGTCTTTATAGTAATCTTAATAGAAACTAGGTAAATATCGAGTGCAAAAAAACTGGTGGGGGTGAAGTACATCCTAATCGGCGCCAGTAGCGCTACCGTCGATTTCTTTAGTCTTTGGCTGGTCTATAAGTGAAAAAACCAGTTTCGTGGATCTGGCACTTTGTTTAGAAGCCTTATTTCCTCTGTTTGCCTCACTCAATAAACAATTTTCATGGGGTTGACTCAGTTGAAACCCATTTTGCTAAGAGTCCAAGAGAGGCAGAGACAGGTTGTGTTTTCCATTCAATGCAATACTCTATTGTGGTGTAAGTTTTCCCACCCGTCCTGTCTGAATTGAAACATAGGTTTATGGGGACGACGCTGCACTACACTTGTGTAGTGTGTTGAATGGAAATCGCTAAGAGACAGAGGAAAGCCGCCCTCAGAAGTTATCAATGAAAATATTGAAAATTTTAACGTTTAGTTTTCAAATAACTACTACACATTCTCACCTTTTTTTACTTTTGACACCTCACCCATTTGACACCAACCCAGTGGTTCGTCTTCAATCATCACGCACGGATATATTTATGAATTTGAACCGTGTTTGAGGACTCGCCATTTTTTATAAGTTGGCAACGAATAATCTTCAATGTCTTAAAATTAACTAAATGCCTTGTGGGTACGTCATTTTTAATAGTTATTCAAGGCCAAACGATGCGGAATGCCCGACATAATTCAAAACAACACGGAGGAAGATTCCGGGCTCCTTCCAACAGGGGAACCGGACTTTAATGAGCACCATCACGGGTTCCATCATCATCATCACCACCATCATCATCACAAGCGAAGAAAACGTTACGCGGTTGCTTCTCAAGGATGGAACAAGAGACATTTGACGTATTAGTGCGTTTCATGATTTATATACTTTGCCCCATAGGGTTGGAGGAATTCAACTATGAAAGCTTCCCTCCACAATTTATTTTTTCCAGCCTTTCAAATCATAACTACAGGCTCAACCGTGTCGACGTTCTGAGGGAATTAAGAAAAGCTCTCAACACGTGGGGCAAAGTGGGCAACTTGAAATTTTCCCAAGCGTCTAATCCTTTTGACGCGGATATAACGGCTGGTTTCTTTAACGGTTATCACGGAGACAAGTAAGTTTTTCTTTTTCTTCTCCTTTTTCTCTGGGTCTCTCTTTTCTAATAAATTTTACTCGGCTTTTGCGATTACGATCCCGCTCCGCGGCAACCCCCTTTCTGTCGCTGCAAATAACCCCACTGGAGTTTTAACTGCGGCTTAAAAAGCCTCTTTTGGTTTATCGAGAATTTGCGGGGAGCCTCGTTTCAAAGCACGCCACGAAGGATGAAGTGGTTTGGGGGGGGGGGTATTTAGCGGCTTAATTCTAATTAGAGTTGCAATTGCGGAGAATCTAATGTTGAATCTTGATATGGCTAAGAGGTTGATACTGTATAAGGTGGTGAGGGGGGGGGTAAAGGACGCGTCTAAGTGGTTCCTTCAACTTTTTTTTTTTTCTTTTTTTTTTTTTTTTTTTTCTAGCTATCCATTTGATGGCCCTGGAAATGTTCTGGCCCATGCTTTCTTTCCACAAAAATCTAGCATGTTGGCCGGGGACATACATTTCGATAACGACGAGTCGTGGGTCATTGGTGACTCCGACTACAGTGTCTCCAATTCGGTTGAAGAAGGTGCATTCATTATTCACAGAATCTCTTGCTTTTCGAATTAACTCAAACTGTTACGTTCAATATTCATAAGGAGTTGATTTTTCAACTGTGGCTCTTCACGAATTAGGACATTCGCTTGGCTTGTACCATTCCTCTGAGAAAGGATCAATTATGAACCCTTACTACCGGGGTAAAGGGGAATTAGGCCCAGATGACATCCGAGCAATGCACAAATTGTACAGTGAGTCTTATTTTTTTACTAATCTAGAAACAAAAAACGATGTTCGGTATCAAATAAAAAGAGTAGTACAAGCGTAGAAGTCACATTTTTCACTATAGCTATGGCGGGGCACGTTTTTACGATCAGAGAGTCTTTAAAGCCATTTAACTCGAATAATGAACTTTTTTTATAGTATGACTCGAGATAACATCATCAATTTATATCTTTTTATTCCCCTCGGATAAATTTTTACTCCTCGGTGCATTTTAGAGAATAGAAAATTGGATGACGACGATGACGATAGGCACCGCTGGGAGTATGACAGGAAAGACAGTAACAAACCGCGATATCCCACCGTCACCTACTGGCCACCTACTACAAGGCGTCCGTCTCCTACCAGGTACATTTCTGCGAACAATCGTTCTTCCTTCATAGCCGCCTCCCCTGTAAATATGCAAGTGATGTTATCTTATAATTTATATTTCAGACAGCCGAGTTCATCAACAACGGTCAGGTACAATAGGCGCGATGAAAATGATACGGGAGATCGCCGGAGAAATGAGGGAAAGCATCATCATCATTCTCCTAGTCTGGGATCTGAGGGTGACGCCATCGATGGTTGCGACGGGAATTTCGATACAGTGGCGATGATTCGTGGTGAGCTGTTCATCATTAAAAACAATGTAAGGGGCATAATACTATTATTTCTTGTTAACACACTAAACACAACATCACAGTCAAACAATGTTTTAATGATGAACCTGATGTTTTAATGATGAGCCTTGAAACTGGCTACACTTGGAAAGAGCCAATTTAGCACTTAGAACTGGCTGAATGGCAGGATATTTTTCCATTGAAAAATAAAAATATCTTGAAATTTCGCCCGAAAAACAGATTTTCCACAGAAAAAAAGTCGCTTGGAAACTGACAATTTCGCGCTTCCAACTATTCCAGGATAGACCATAATTCAAACATTAACGGTGAATTGAACCTCCCGAATAAATGTAAAACCACAATTATAGTTCTTAAACAATAAGATTTAGAGCATTCTATACTCAAATTTCTTCCACCATTACCAATTGTACTGCTATGATATACAGGGTGACTGGTACTTGGTTGAACAAAATGACAGGGGTGATTGTACACCTGAAATGCAACAAAAAATGATATCCTATGACCCTGGGTCCGATTTCCATTCCTAGTCGAGATAATAGATTTTTTCACATTTTTGAGCATAACAAAGTGTGCTCTTTTCATTGGTGTCGTTTGATTTAACCTGCGACCCTTATTTCCCTTGTTACAGCTGATTTTGTTGCGAAAAACCGTGTTATGATCAAAAACGTGAAAAAATTCATTATCTCGACTAGGAATGGAAATCTGACCCAGGTCTTGGAAAATTTTTGTTGCATTTTGGGTGTACAACCACCCCTCTCATTTTGTTCAACCAAGTACCAGTCACCCTGTATTATGTTCTCATTTTTTATTGAGAAAATTGCTTGTTCATTGCTTGTTCATGGTCCTCTAGTATGGCATGATTAACAGAGAAAACGGACAATTTGTACGCTTACCTAGCACAGCACTTGCTGTTGACGAGGACAAGACCGAGTTGTTCTGGTAGCTACTCTGATGTCGAAACGGAGACTAGATCAGCCCCCTCGGTGCAATTTTCACTTTGTTTCACAACAATAAATTAGCAATTTTCTCCCTTGTCAGATGCTCTGGAGACTTGACGGCCCAGGAAGGATTCAATCAGGATATCCCGTATCCGTACATACTCTCTTCAATAAACTTCCAAAGACCGTCAGAGCGATCGATGCCATCTACCAGCGCGTCGACGACTCCAGCATCGTTATATTCTCAGGTTGACTGAAAGAAAGCTAGCTGAAGCGTTAAAAACTCCCCCTGCATTTCCGTGTTCTGTTTAGGAGCCATTTACTGGATTTACGACGGTTACAACTTCATCGAAGGCACTCCACGATCCATCACGGATTTTGGACTACCCCCGAGTGAAAAACACGTGGACGCCACTGTTGTACTTAAAGGGATAACGCACATTTTCAGCGGTGACAGATACTGGAAATTCAACGACACGTCGAAACGACTGGTTGACAACCGCCCTCTTCATATATCCGACTTCGTCGGTCTACCTCAACATTTGGACGCTGCACTTTCGTATAGAAACAGTAAGTTTTAAATCGGTTCGAATAATGTTACTTTTGATATTCGGCTCTGCTGGAATATTTATTTGTCATTGAATCGTGCAAATTACCCTTCAACTTTTCTCTTTTATATCAATATGTCTTCTATTATTAGCTAATTATTGCGAGGAACATACAAAGCCCTCTTAATCTCTTTCGCCACACTCCACCGCCATAGTATCTTTATTTTTTAAAAGAAGGAATAATTATAGCAAGCCGAAGGGCTGTGTCTGGCGATGTCACTGTATTTGCGTGGATGTGTGGGTGGATGGACGAGAACGACAGTTTGGTGAGACGTGTTTTCAAGAGGGAGAGAAATAGCATGACATCTGTCGCGTTGTTGGGTTGCACCAACGGGAGGATAGAATTCTCTCACTCTATCTCTCTCACTCTTAATTTCTCTCACTTTGTGACCCCCCCTCCCCCACTTCCCTAACTGCAAAGTCCATTCGCAACACACCATTCCGCAATCCAGTATTTCCATAAAGTTCCATTTCATTTCATTATACTCATTTTAATTAATGCGTGCATAAAATCGTAGCGGCATCATAAATTGTTGTCCGCGAAATACTCAAAATAGAAACTGTTCAAGACGAAGCAAAAGCGGATGCTGCAATAGAATTTATCGGGTTAATGTATTTTTATTATAATCATAAAAATTCTGTTGTTATTTGTGTTTTCCAGGGATATATTTTTTCAAGGATTCCAAATTTTGGACTATGACAGAAGGCTCTGATGCTATCGATCTCTACCCAGAAGATGCTGCAAGGTACTGGCTGGCTTGCTGAAAAAAGCGTCTCCGTTCATCTCTTGATCGAAAATAATGATCGTAATTCGTTGTGATATTACTTTATAGTTTTAGTAATAAGTACCGTTTAATTTATTTCATATTTATATACTGAATTAAAAACAAAGAAAACACACACAATTCACATCCATTGTGAAGTTAAATTGAACGCTTCATCTCGGTGAATTCACTACACACTACGCCTGTAAATGTATTTCAACCATAGCAGTAATATCCTCCAGCTTTTCGCCCTGCTAGGCCTCACTACTATCAAAATAAGTGAAAGACCAGACGACTTGGCCGGATATGATGGCTAGTGGCTACTGCGTATTTTGGCCATCAAAGTTAGTCAGCAGGAATCAAAAAGTTTATTTTTATATTGCAGGGCACGAGTTTTAAAGGTAAATCCACATAACGTCAGACTATTACGCGTTGGAACGAAGTATCTACGTATATACGCGTAATAGATAAATAGTATTCAATCATGTATTCTACAGCCAGGGCCGGATCTAGGGGGGGGGGGCTAGGAGGGACTCGAGCCCCAGGCGGCACTCTGCTCTTGATCGCTTTTATTTTTTTTTATTTAAAAGAAGAAAATTGGAACGGTCAAATATTTTTATTGTGTAAGCGATGAAAGTGAGGAGAAACGTAGGTACTCTTGATGTCAAATGGCATGACGTGACTCGTGTTTCTACCGTAATATTCACGTTCGCGTTAACTTTGAAGAGTTGTCGACGGGAACTTTTCATTTCGCCGTCATGTATTCTGCCTGACCAGCAGCATTCCTCCCGTTTCTAAACAGTCGTTATTCAACTCTTTAGTCAAAGTCTCTAAAACACCAAGTGAAAACAATGTAAAATGAGAAAACAGTTTCCAAAACTAACCAAGAGTTCGTAGGCCGGAGGTGCGACGACGGTTTCATACAGAAAACTAGTTATGACGGTCATGAGCTCTTTTTCGTTTCAACTCCTTTTTTCACCTTTCACGCCTGACTGCACAATGCAAGTCGTCTGAGTTATAGAGCAGTCAAGACCTATGTTATAAGAAACGAGTCAAGTTGATACGCCAACCTCACTCCCTACTTTTTCCACATCTTTTCCCCTTCCCGCAAACAGCCATTTTTTTTTTCTTCTTTTTACTTAATAACAGGGAAGAAAAGTCCCGTAGGGAGGACACAATAGGTCATAAAAGCAGGCTCGGGGGTGTACCCCCTCTCTTTTCAGCTTCCCCTTGATAGCGTTTTTATCGAAATCCCCGGCTCGTTTCTTATTTTCGTCCCGGGCAATTTCACCCTCACACCGTCCATCACAACTACTCGTCCCCTTCCACTCACCCAATCTACTCTGTCAACCCCGTTCCCAAACGAACTAAACCCTCTCCTTTATTGGCAGTAATTAAAAGAAAATACTTTGCCTTTCTATTCGATTTTCGCTCCCTATCTTACCTTCGGCACACCGGCTAATTTAATTATTCCTCCTCGTTCTACCTTGGCGTTACATTCTGAAAATGTCATTTTTAAAAAGGCAATTTTGTACAATTTTGGATCTTTTTTAAAAAAATGTGAAATTTATGTAAGGGAAGTTACTTAAGTCAAGAGATCTGATGCAATAAGGCGGAAAATGGAAATAAAAATCTTCCAAAGGCTACCGTTCTCTAATGATGGCGAAGAGGAGCTAAAGGGTATGAAAGATATTCTCGTTTCGTTCTGCAAAACCCACGTCGAGGCTTTAATATCCAGCAATAACCCCATAATTAATTGGAACAGAGCATTCTTCTTGCTACCAGGTATAAGAAGTAACAAAGTTAAAATTTTAATAACGACAATTTTAATATTGGCGTACTTCAGAGCCCCTATCTTCTTTACTTTTCTTGAAAATTACATCCTTCATCTCTTTCGGCTTTGGAATGTTCTAACAAAAAGCCAGTGTCAACGTCCGGTGGGGAGATGATCCTCCTTATGACTTCCATAGCGGCAATTATTCTGAGACGTTCTCCATGGTATTTGTTAATGCAGTAAGAGAGGGTGGGCTTGTCGCACAAAGTGGGGGGGGGGGCGACGCTCCTTGTAAGTTATTTGTCAGATATCGCCGAAGAGGAAGAAGTCCAAGTGGCGTTGACGAATTACAGCGGCGCAATAATGTGAGCGAGGGCGGGGGTGCACCTAAAATGTACACTTCCCCTCATGTTTCTCTTCAGACGAATCAACTATATGTATCAAGTTATCAAGTTAAGCTGCCGGGGGTGGGCCGCCCCATCCATACGCTACGTGAGTGGATGGAGCTTCCACGGAAACGGAGGCGCATTAAAAACGATAAATTAGTAATGATCACGTCAATTTTATTACATTTTTTATCGGGCGGTTATTTTTTTACAATCCAAGAAGAAATAGTTAAAACTATGTGGTCACAAGGAAGGAATCTCGCCTGGGTGAATTCGAAGATGGTTTGTCAAAGAATCTCTACGAGCGGTCTTGAAACCACAATGTGTACATGTAAATGGCTTCTCCCCCGTGTGCATTCGAATATGTGAATCCATGTCACGCTTTCGAGAGGTCTTGTGCCTGCAGTATGGACACTTGAGAAATCCCTCACCGGAGTGAATTCGAAGATGAGAAGACAGTGAAGAACTATTAGCGCTCTTGTACTCACAAAGTGTACACGCAAAAGGTTTTTTTCCCGTGTGCGTCCGAATATGTGAATCCATACATCGCTGA
Organism: Corythucha ciliata; assembly: GCA_038030265.1. NCBI lineage: Eukaryota > Metazoa > Arthropoda > Insecta > Hemiptera > Tingidae > Corythucha > Corythucha ciliata. Next base: position 31,765,820 of record CM075938.1, read on the forward strand.
TCGGCGGTCTTGTGGTCACAGTAAGGACACTCGAAAGTTTTATCAGCTGAGTGCGTTCGGAGATGGTAAGACAAGGAAAATTTACGAGCGGTCTTGAACTCACAGTGTGGGCATGCATATGGCTTTTCTCCTGTGTGAGTCCGAAGATGGTAAGTCAAGTAAATTCCACGAGCGGCCTTGTAATCACAGTGCGGACACTTGAACGGCTTCTCACCAGTGTGTGTTCGAACATGTAAATCCATGTCAAACTTTCGAGAGGACTTGTGTCTGCAGAATGGACACTTGAGGAGTCTCGCACTGGCGTGAGACGATGGTTTATCCTCTTTCGACTTTTGTACGCGTGAATTCATGTGACCACTTAGTTTATTGATGGTCATAGTGTGGACACTCAAAGGGGTTTTCACCGGAATGTATATGTCTATCGAACGGACTTAAAACCACAATCTCAACAGGAGATCGCTCTGAGCCTTTCGAGAAGAAACATTGGACTGATTGCGTTTAGGCTATTATTTTTTTTTCTTCGAATTTTCTCTCTCACTCTTTCTATCTCTTTTTCCTAGTGCATTCAAAGCTGGGTTTTGCTAGCAGCGCACAATGCTTAGCGCAGTGTGTTTTTATTTTTTCCCCTGTTGAAAACAAAACACGTTGTCACAAGAAATCCGCATTTAAAACATATTATCTCGCTAAGCGTTTTGCGCTGCAAGCAAATCTCAGTTTTATCACACAGGCAGCGTACACGGCTTGTCAACAAGGAGTTGACGTTTCTCAAAAGTTGAGTGCGGTGAGTTTGAGTGCAGCGGAGTGCGTATGCAAATGACTGAGTAAACATAAAAAAAAAGCAAAGTTCTTCCTTTGACTTATTTTTTAAAAAGGAACGCGATGTTCGAAGGTCGCTGCGGTAGGTATGAACTATGAAGCGTCATTCACCTTTTCCTCCCTGAATTATTGTCAACGTTAGGGACAAATGGGACATTTGTACAGTCGGTAATCATTTCATTTATTTATTAGGTAAAGGTACTTCAACAGTAGACGATTTTTCGTTCTTTTTAAACAAATTTTTCACTTGGCCGACATCGTAACATTTACATATTATTTAACGTGAACTAAATTTATAAATAAATATCATTGTAGTAAAGAATTAATTAATTAACAATAAAGGGGTAAAACAACGCGGTTTATTACATCAAATTAAGATAAAAATATTAAATTCAGTAAGAAGCTGTAAAATCATTTTTTGAGGATTGTCCTCGCGGTAACAAATTTACACCGAGGCCTGAACAGGTAGTCGTATGCCCGTCCTATATGTCAGCTGGTTGTATTAGGAATTCTTGTTTGCTATGGTTGTTTAAGACAGACGCGGAGCTCGATGTCTAGGGATCAGAATCAGTATCGCGAAAAGATCATGAGTTTTTTAGTAAAATCAATTGGTGCGTTTAAAATAGAGAGTTAGGTGAATAAACACACACTTTTACCGCTATGAGTTGACAGTTTTTGATCCATCTGAGTTTCGAAAAATTGATTCGTGAAAAGAGGGGGTTGGAACGCAGGGCTGCCAGGTCCCCCGAAGAGGTTTTCCCCACTGAGTCAGTAATTTCCCCACTCAGCTTGCCCCCCCCCCCAACTCCTGTTACCAATTCATGCCACTGAAGGCTCAAAAGTCAAAACTCGAAAAAAACAAAGAAACCAATTTATTTTTCAAACAAAATAGGCAACAGGGACATAAATTCCAAGCTATGAAACATTTCAGAAGTTTTAGGTCGGGCGTGTTGGGCGTGTCGATGGATTAGGTTACAAAACACATGATAAATGTGAAGGAAGGCTCAATCAGGGTGGACATTTTTACTCATCTGCTGAATTTAGGAACTCTCCCGTCATTTAAATAACGCCAGTAAGCATGTTTTCTCTCGAATTAGAAACGAATGGATGATTAAGAAATGAGCAATTTAGAGGCAAGAAAAGGCAGCGAATATTACGTTTTGGAAAATGTTCGATTTGGTGGGATTTCAAATACGCCAATTTTGTTAATTAAAAAAATATTTTTCCGAAGGGCTCCAATATTTCTAACGTGTCAGTTACTAAGAGTATAAGTCAAAAAATTGAAGTTTTCAAGAGAGCGTTCCAAACTTTTCAATTTAAATAAAACCCAATCAATACTGTTAGGTACAAGTCCTCTTAGGAATAGGAATTCGGGTTTTTTCGTGACTTATACTCTTGAGAACAGAAGAGTAGAGGCAGGCCGTCAAGCTGAGTGCAAGAACGGAAAATGGCTAATTTTTGACTTATACTCTTAGTAACTGACACGATAGATTTTATTTATTTGCCCATCCTCTCTTTTGTCCGGCTTTTGTCTATCAAAAAAAAATTTTTTTTTGAAAATGTGAAACTTCTTCATTAGTCATTACTCTAAAAATCCCCACTTCAACGACGGATTTCCCATTTCCCCAAAGGTGTTGTTCAAAATACTGATTAATTTCCCCATATGGGAAAAATCATATTGGATTGTTGTCGTCGTAAAAAAAAAGCATTTGAACAATTAGAAGCGTGCGTTCTTATCTTTCGGAAGGCATTCGTGTTATCAGTTCAGTGTTTTCTCTGTGAGAAGTGGAATAAATTTTAAGTTTTTCTTGCTTTTTCTACGAACAAGGTAATTTTGAAAGCTGAGGCATATCATGGGAGAATTCCGAGTCCACGGCTGAACTTGGGTCGAACCCTCCGACGAGGGCTCACAGCTCTCCGAGCCTCTCCTTCACTTCAACTATCATCTAGAAGTTAAAAATGTGTTAATTTAATTCTACAACTAGCATACAATAAACCATAAAAGTACACGATTTCAAAATTACCTTGTTCCTAGAAAAAGCGAGAAAAACTTAAAATTGATTCGACTTCTCACAGAGAAAACACTGAACTGATAACACGAATGCCTTCCGAAAGATAAGACGCACGCTTCTAATTAAAGCTTGTACACACGGAGACATTTATGTCATGCCATGCAATTTTCAATATGTTCGTGTGATGGTACTGTGAAAAAGTATAAAAACCATTATGCTTTCATGAAAAAGCCAGGAAACCGCTGGAAAATTGTCAATAATTTTCCCCTTTACCATCTCCATTGTAGAAACTAAGCCCAGAAATACCACATCGACAAGGAACAAGAAACCAGCTATTTAGCCGTGAAAACGTTAATTATGTCCGAAAATATGAATTTTCCTGTTCACAAGTTAGTAGTGGGCATACTTTTTCCCTCGGCACGCTTTTATTCGATCAAGAAACTGAAAACGTTCCTGCTAGAATCATGTTTATCCACCAAAATACTTGCACTTGAAGCTCAGAAAGACTATTTTGACTAAACTGTGGAAGGTAACGACGTTGTGAGCGATCAATGGCTCTTGAAAATTGATTTTACCCAGGAAACCTAAAACCCCAGAAGCTAAGTCATGACTGTGTGACAGCGTCCATTTCCACCAAAAAGTCCGCTTGAAAACCTTATTATTCGGTTGCAAGAAACATGACGCATTTGAAACTGAAAATTCAATCGCCCAATCAATTTGTTTGGTAAATAGGTGTAGCTTCTGAATCTGGAAAATTTGCTCGTTCTGTCCTTTCAAAGGGGTGATTTAGCCTCAGTGATTTAGACCTACACCGTCACGAGAAAAGGGCAGTTTTAACTGAAACCCATCACAAATTAATTTCGACTTGAAAAATGTTTGTAAGGTGCCGGGGGGGGGGGGACCTAAAAATAATAGTAAGAAAAGTCTCGAAATCCTGCATGAACATATTGGAAATACCTCCCAGTAAATTATTATGAGGAGAAGAAGGGTGAGTGCCACAGATTTTTTGGGTTCTTCGTGAGTAATTCCTTAATTTTTCGTCCATGTTTTCAAATAATTTTCAGTAGAAATACCATTCAACAATATCTTAGTTTTACCCTCTCTCCCTCACCACAATAATACTCTGAGGCCACGAAACTTGCCGCAAAATGATTTAGCTTCAGCAATTTACTATCAACCACGGCATTGATTATTTTTCTCAGCAGAAACTTCGTCCTGGAACCTGTGAATTTTAACATTCATATCAGAAAATTGTCTATTCCTCCCCAGCATCAACTCTTTCGGTTCGCAAATGGATTATTACCCGCGAAACTGACAACTCGGCGAAACTAGACTACGCTCTATAGTAATAATGTGATTATTTGACCAAACAAGTTGCATTTTAGTCTCAGATTCGAACTTTTGGACGCTCCTTTTAGGAAAGCCTGGATCCGCGCCAGCCCGCCGCTACCCTCCCTTAACCAATAAACAGTCTAACGTAACCACCCTTAACCCTGCTGTACTGTTCGGGTCAATATGACCCAAAACGCGATTGGAATGCCGATATCTTGACAAATGCCCCACTCTGGTTAATAACTTTTCTTGACATTGTGTGTATGACTATAGAAAGGACATTATGCGATTTGCCATTTTTTTTAGCCTTCTCCCTCCCCCTGTAATAAAAAAGGTTACACTCAGTACGTTGGGGTCATAGTGACCCGGGCCATTATAACACGGAGCATTTTTTAATTGTTTTATTACATAATGCACTTTTCCTGGATTCTACACATTATTTCATGGTTATTACAACGCTCTTTGAGTGTTTTTGCGGATTTATTTTCGTGTTCTGGCTCGAAATGAAACCCCATGTAAACTGCCTGAACGTATTCTACAGCATGCTCAACCCTGACTTCCCCTGGCGTTTTTCGTTTTCAATTTGCATTCAAAATTAAACATGGTGAAATCTGACACCTCAGTTTAATATAAATATGCCTGAAAATATCATTTCGACGGAAATGCATCACTTTCATCCACCCTACTGCGCGGTCGGGTCACTATGACCCGAACGGTACAAGTGTAACACCAAAACGAACAGTACAGCAGGGTAATGCCCCTCATGGATAATTACCTCGAACAAAATAAAATAATTCAGGCAAGAATTGGTGAAGAGGGAAATTTTCATGACATTTCTGTCTAGAAATATGTCACTGTTCAAATCTTCGAAAATTTCATGACAAATATGTTTACTTGTTGCATCTTACTTGTTGTCATGGAAGCGACGTGTTGAAGTGCTCCTCAATTTGATGATTCAATAGAGGGGGCAATTAAAATACTTCAAAGATGTGCGGAAGATTCCTTACTGAGCAACTCCATTGACTTCAGAATGGGGGTCACAAAAAAGAAATAATTTCTTTATTTGAACTAACCACAACAACGAACAAACCTAAAACTTCAAATTTAATTTTTTTAGACGTTTTGAAGCCCAGCTTCAGTAGATGTCATGACATTAATGTCATGACATTAATACCGCGTCTACATTAGCCCTGTGAACAAAGGACAGGACATAAAAATAATAATAATATTAATAATAATAATAATAATAATAATAATATGAGAATAGAGAGCGCTGGGATTTCTCTCGGGCAGACTGGGATGCATACACAACTTTGTTGCAACTGCCCGATCTTACTGGAAGTATTGAGGACGACGTTGAGAAATTCACGACTGCCATTATGCAAACAGCTCGTGCATGCATACCCCGGAAAAAAGAGGCAAAGGTTGTCCCACAGGTGTTCCATGGTGGAATCCTGAAATTCAGAGAGCCAATAAATTAAAAAAAGCAAAATTTAATTATTACAAGAGGCATCCTACAACAGAGAATCTCATAGAATTCAAGAAATATAGAGCGCATGAAAGGTTCTTGAAACAAAAAGCAAAAAAGGCGTCATGGGAAGATTACGTGAAAAGCATAAATTCGACTACTCCTAGTGATGAAGTGTGGTCCAAAATTAGAACCCTAGAGGGTAAGACTGGTAGTTCGGCTCCTGTGTATATCCTGAAAAATGACGGCAACGAAGTTGTTGCTAGTCCCCAAGAAATTTCAGAGTTGTTCGCAGAACAGTACGCAACAGTTTCAGCAACAAATAGCTATTCAACGGGAATCAGAAGGAATCTGGAGGAACAATGCAACCGCAACGTATCTTTTGAAACTAATAATGAAGAAGACTACAACGTTCCGTTTACGCTTTGTGAGTTAGAGCGGGCTATTTCATCCCTTTCACTGAAAAAGTCCGCTGGAATTGACGAGATTCCGAACGAACTTCTTATCAAATTATCCAACCAGAGTAAAATAAAACTGTTGAAGCTATATAATGCACTATGGATGGCGGGACACTACCCCAGCTCCTGGAAACAAGCAGTGGTCATACCTATTCTAAAGCCCGGAAAGGACCCTCAGAGAGTGTCTAGCTATCGGCCTGTGGCCCTAACTTGTAGCTTAGGAAAGCTGTTTGAAAGTCTCATGAACTATAGACTAATAAGAGTACTTGAAAAGAACAATTTCATAAACAAATACCAGACAGGGCTTAGACCAGGCTACTCGACTGTTGATCAGTTAGTGTATCTAGAGCAATTTATTCAAGACGCTTTTCTAGAAAGAGAACATGTCACAGCCGTGTTCTTTGACATACGGAGTGCTTTTGACAGGGTTTTTCGAACGAGTGTCATAAATCAAATGAGCCAATGGAATCTGAATGGTAGTTTGCCCCGTTTAGTGAAAAGTTTCTTGGAGTCTCGAAGCTTTGTTGTAAGAGTGGGTAACCATCATTCGGGCATGCGCACGCAGGAAAATGGTATACCCCAAGGTTCTGTCCTGAGTGTGACAATATTTTTGATCGCTATTAATACACTTACGGGAGGCTTACCCAGGGGTGTTAATATGTCCACATATGCCGATGACTTATCGATATTTGTAAGGCATTCACACAATTCCACGAGCAGTTGGGCTTTGCAAAGAGCAATAGATCAATTGTACCGCCGTATGGGTCTGGGTTCAGGGAGTCGACAAAGCGTAACAAAGAGGTACCTTTACCCCGTGATGTACATTTATTATTTACAGTCTGACTCACCTTTCCCCAGGCCCGACGGCCTGCGGTAGCGTGTACACGAGCTGGCGCGAGGGCTGGTCGCGAGGCTTCGGCCCCTCCTGCACGGATGTGCGTCCCTGACTCTAAGCTGTCCCCCGACTCTAGCAGTTCACTCGACTCCGTCCCCCCTGGGTTTTTATACTAAAACCCCGAGGACATGTTTGTAAAACCCTAAGTGTTGTGGATAACAAGCAGTTTCCTCAAGGATTTGTTGACGCTATCGGGTCATTCTCTCCCGCTCGTCCCTGAGCTCGCCGGGTTCATTCACCGAGCGTGAACAATTTCCCGGACCGAGCTCCTTTTCTCTATCGCTTAACATAACGCCCTTTTTAGGGCGTTACATCACCCCCACCTCCACGGCGCTGCGTCCCGCCAGCGCACAAACAGCCTGCTCCACCTTGTGTGCCCGGCTTGGCACCTCTCCTCCGGCCGGAACCCTCACCCGCCACTCCCGGCGTTCTCTGGTGGGGTCCACATTCAGGCACGCACAAAGGGCAAGGTCCAGCTGCTCGACGGCCTACACAAGGGGACGGCCTCAAAAAAAATTCTTCTTCACCAACCAACGAAAGGGGAGGGGTGTCATACTCGCCAAGACGAGCAAGGAGGCCGATTCCCTCCTTGAAGAGAACGGCCCTCGACGCCGCCTCACCCCTGAGAATCCTGCTATGTCCCACAACACCTCGGAATTTCCATATCTATTTACCCCCCAATTTCGCCCCTTACGTTTTCGCTATTGAACACCGTTCTATACCCCCCAAAATGGAAACCAAATGCCACAGCCCTTTGCCAGCCACGTTCCACACACCGCAAACCACCGAAACCATGAGAAGGAAAGCCTGTACAAACCAAAAACAACGAAATATTGACTACAGCCAAATAGATAAAGACGAATAAATCATCGAGAAAAAAAAGAAGAAAACCAGCTGGGCCGCCAATCGATCCACTACGCCGAAGGGCTTGAAGACCTCCCGAGCACGTGCGTCGCATCATTCGTTCCTGTGCGTGGGCCGACGGACCACTGCCCCCCCCATCACACGGAGACCATTTCCCAAATGCCCAGAATCGCCCTGGACCTCCTTCGACGCCCGCCGTTCCTCCAAACCGTCGTGCCAAACAAGAAGAGCCGCACCATGTGTGATAACAGACCAACGCCGCTCCCCTGATGTGTGAAGGACCCAGACCAGTGACCCCGCCCAAATACCAACCAAACGCCTCCTGGAACAGAAGAAACAAAAGATCTCTCCTCCCAAAAAGAATTAGAACTTGCAGAACAACAACAACACAACGAACAACCGAACATTTCAAGCTCCTCCCCCCCTCCGGCAATTCTCACCTGACATCATCAAAAACAATAAGAGAAAAGCAAAACGAAAAACTAGTAATCAAAGCAACTGCGAAATAAGAAAAACTGCCAAGACTCCGCGCCGGCTTCAAACCCAGTCGAACCCTGTAGTGCCAGCCAAAAACCACGACAGAAACCCCCCTGGCCCAACTTAAAACTAAAAATTACTCGTGAGAACCTCCTCGTTTCCACCTAGTTCCGCGGAATCCGTCCGCCGTTAAATCCAATAACTCATTATAACACCCTCGTTCTCATCAAGTTCGCGGAATCCGTCCGCCCGGTTAGTCCTGCCGTTGCCCCTATGGCACACGGTCACTTGTTTCCTTAAAACTAAAAGCCAGCGAAATTCGATCGATAGTCCCCAACAAACCCCACACGGTAAAACGGAGGTCCACCAACGAGAAGGAAATAAAATTTAAACTTGAACCGTTTGCCGAATAAAAAGTGGAGAAAACAAAAACAGTACTTTAAAAAGAATGCCGGAGAAAGAGAAGTGAGATCAAATTTCAACACCAACGGAAAACAAAACAAAAGGAAAATGCCGTTGACCCGCATTACAAACTCATGACTACGCTAAACGCAACCGTTTCGAACGTCTCATTTACGACAAATCAAAAACAACAAAACACCCAAGCTGATGCACCTTAAGTAATCCACCGTAATTAGTTCGCCAATAACGCAACAAATGACAATACGATTTAGCCTTGAAAAGAAAATTGAAGAAAGAGAGAAAAAAAAACAATTCGTCAGCAACCTGATGACCGCCAGCAAAAAAAACAAAAAAAACACACACATTCCTCAAAATTCAACGCGTCACGCCCTACAATCTTTTTAATCTTAAATCCCTAATCACGAATCAAACCATTTAATTTTTACGCAACTCAAACACTTCCACCAGTCAACTGCACAATTCCTACGAGAAAATTTTATTAATCCACTCCAACACGGGTCGGGTTTCAATGAATGAATGAATTACGTCGAGTGACGCGGATGCCTACAAAAAAAACAACAAAAAAAACAAAACCAAAAACGAACAAGGAAAAAAAACAACAAAGTAAACAGAACTCACCCTAGTCTAGATACACACAAAAATCGCAACCACAAAAAACGACAAAGCAACCCAAAAAACAACGTAAAGACCGCTCAGTCCAACCAACAACCAATGAAAAACCTAACAGACCTCCCGGGGGGAACGAAACCAATGTACCCTAACAGTAGGGGGAGGGGGACGAAACCTGGACCAACGGACCGCCGCTGCCACCAATGTACCGCCGTATGGGTCTGGGTTCAGGGTGTCGACAAAGAGTAGCAAAGAGGTACCTTTACCCCGTGACGTACATTTATTATTTACAGTCTGACTCACCTTTCCCCAGGCCCGACGGCCTGCGGTAGCGTGTACACGAGCTGGCGCGAGGGCTGGTCGCGAGGCTTCGGCCCCTCCTGCACGGATGTGCGTCCCTGACTCTAAGCTGTCCCCCGACTCTAGCAGTTCACTCGACTCCGTCCCCCCTGGGTTTTTATACTAAAACCCCGAGGACATGTTTGTAAAACCCTAAGTGTTGTGGATAACAAGCAGTTTCCTCAAGGATTTGTTGACGCTATCGGGTCATTCTCTCCCGCTCGTCCCTGAGCTCGCCGGGTTCATTCACCGAGCGTGAACAATTTCCCGGACCGAGCTCCTTTTCTCTATCGCTTAACATAACGCCCTTTTTAGGGCGTTACACAATTAGTGGAGAATGCTGCTTATTCTGGCCTCGAGTTCTCAGGAGAAAAGACTGTAGCAGTGCATTTTTGTAGGTTAAGGGTATCCCATTGTCCACCCCGATTACTTTTGCATGCTTCCGAAATAGCTTATAAGGAGGAGCAAAAGTTTCTAGGCTTATTTTTCGATATGGAATTGAGATGGAAAAAACACATCCTCGTGACAATTAAGAAATGCGAAGATTATTAAAAATAATCTCGAGTCATAAATGGGGTGCAGGCCAGGGCATGTTGTTAAAAGTATTTGATATCTTGATTCGAGCCAAAATGGACTATGGTTCCATAGTGTATGGATCAGCAAGAAAGAGCTGGCTTTTACCACTGGACAGGATTTATAATGCCGGTCTTAGAACTGCAATAGGTGCCTTTCGTACAACTTCCGTAAGTGATTTATACGTACTGTCCTCTCACCTACCACCTGAGTACCATCGCGATCTTATGAGCCTGAAATACGCCCTAAGAATAAAAAGAAACCCTCAACACTTCTTGCACGGACAGATATTCAATGACAACAGGCTAGAGCAGTATCGATCGAGAACGTCAAGGACAAGACCTTACTCTGTTAGGCTCAAGGAAACCATGAATAAACAACAAATAGACTTGGCAGCTGTATTCGACAATCAAAGTACGTTGTACCCGTGGATGTACCCTGAGGTGAGACTCGACCTATCGCTACACGTCTCCCAGAAGAAATTTATCACTTCTGGTATTAGTAATGCAGTATTTCAATGCGCTCTCGACAAATATAGGGGGTTTCAATGTGTATACACTGACGGTTCAAAAACGAGTAATGGGGTGGGCTTTGGCTGTTACATGTCTCAGAATGCTCGGTACTCGAGTGCTCTGCCGGAATATGGGTCAATTTATACTGCAGAGTTATATGCAATCCATAATGCCTTAAACTTTTGCATAAATGAACATTATAACAAAGTACTTATTGTTACGGACTCTCTTAGTTCGCTACAGGGCTTAATGAATAAATTTACGTCGGATGACATGGTACGTACAGTACTTCTAAAACTCGATGTGCTAGCCAAACAAGGCAAAGACATACGTTTCTTGTGGGTCCCAAGCCATGTGGGAATCGAAGGGAATGAAATGGCTGACCGATTAGCGGGACATGCCGCAGAGAGTGGAAATATTAGTTTGGCGGTGCCAGTTAGGATAGAGGATGGGAAATTGAGTATAAAAAGAGCAGTTTGGGATAAATGGAAGGGAGAATGGAATGGTAAAGCGACCCAATTGAGAGAGGTAATCAGCGATCCTGACCAAATCCCAAGTCCCACCCTCCTTAATCGAGGTGAAGCTGTAAAAATAGTACGCCTTCAAACAGGGCACAGCAGAATGACCCACTCATACCACCTCACAAATACAAGAAGACCGACGTGCGTACAGTGCAACTGCACTCTCACGATCAAACACGTAATTATGGATTGTCCTAGGTATGAAGCAGAGAGGAGGCAGTGCTTCTCACATCCGATACCCGAATTTAGGGAACTGATGGTCCTGACTGACAATCAAAAGAAATTATTCAGTTTCTTAAAAAGAATAGGCGTCTATGAATTAATATAACCTGGTGATGAAAATTGTTAAATCTTGACGAATACAGTAGTAGGAAATAAAAGGATAAAAAATAAAAAAAATTAAATTAAGGAATAAATAACTGTGATAATACTGTACCTGTGACAATCGACTTTAAATTGAAAAATGAAGAAGCTGTGATGTAGCCTGACTGTGATAAACCTGTGATAAATAGTAATAATGACAAATAAAATAGTAAAATGTATTTATACGACATAGATACTTACCAAAGTATTAGGAAGATGAAGTAACTGGTAGCAAAAATACTTTCACGAATCGGCTGGGAAAAAAGAAAATAAAAATTAGTGAATTGGTGGCTAAAAGTGAACGAATAAAATACTAGTTTTTATCATTAAAGTGAAGTTGCAGGGCTAATAACCTAGTAGTTGATGCCCGAAAAAAAAAAAAAAAAAAAAAAAAAATAATAATAATAATAATAATAATAATGATAATAATAATAATAAATGGAGTTTAGCGTGAATACGTTTTTTGGCTGGCAAGTGGCAGCTGAGCTTGAGTTTTGAGACCCCAATACCCTCCACCCAGCACCACCAACACTAGGCGGCGCACGCGCTGTGAGACCCATTTTACCACTTCTGCCGAATTGGACCCTATACTCCTGTAAGACGTATTCACGTTAATATTCACGTTAAAATGGGAGTAACTTTTCGGGCTTGAAAATAAACAATTTCTGTCGGAATAATGACAAGCGTCTAAAGAGAACTCCCCGTGGTTGTTTTATTTTAATTTATTTTATTTATTTATTTATTTATTTTACCTAATTCTCGTAGTTCACCAGAAAGCCGTAGCTCGTACGGAGGTGTAGTGTTCCGCTTCTTTTTTTAAAAACCGAAAATAGAGGAAGAAGTTGGGCTTAATGAAATAAATTATGGTATCAAAATTATTACTTCTGGGACGGCTTACTATCCGTATACGGAATGAAATGCACTCTTTCCGACCGCCAGCTGCCGGAGCGAATTTTTTATTTTTTATCTTTATGAAGTCCAACCCGAAATCTTTTGAAGAAAATAAACTTATTTTATTCCCTAAACTAAACCTAAACCTTTTAACGCCTAAACTAAAAATTTCACAGCACAACTAACGGCTTTTGGTGTACTACGAGAATCCCACGGGGAGTTTTCTTTAGACGCTAGTGGAATAATGTAGGTACATACGGTAACAGGGATGGATTTAGAGATTTCCGTCTGGGGGGGGGAGGGGATTCTTAAGCACTTTTACATCGGAGTTAGGATAATATCGAGCACAAATCCTGATCATGGAGGAGTATAGAGTGTCATTTATCGTCGCAGCAAGCGTTCTTTATTTGTAGCCATTTCCCTTAGGCCGGTCGTCCACTGGAAGCGTTTTCGAGAGGCGCTAAAATAACGCGCTACAACGAGCGTACATTCCACAAAGCCTTGAATTGAATGTGACAAACAGGAAAAAGAGCCGGGGAAGCATTATTTTTCATAAATCGTCAAAAGAAACTCAAATCGAGAGTTTCAAACAATGTTTGAAGAAACTATAGGTATTGTTGAACTCACAATCTATTGAAACCAAGGAGCCTCGCTCCTCGCATTACTCAGCGGATCCTCGACCGGATCCTCGACCGGATCCTCAGACTGAGATTGTTGAAGATTTTTTTGAATCACAGTATTCGTACCATTTATCATAGGAATCTTGGAGGGCATGAAGGAGAGATTCAGTCTTCGAGTCACGAGTTCGAACTCCTCGTGCTCATTCCGCATAACATAATAAAATTCGACTTGACGGGACTGGAACATCAGCTTCTTTGCGTGTAGTATATTGAGTCAAGTTCAATATACTTAATTACTGAACAATGAAGACTCTTTCAACGACTGATCAAGTTGAGGGTCCGGAAGTCCAGACCCTCAACCTTGTGGCCATCAGATGGCGCAGGATTTGCCCATCATGGCAGCAAACACAGCCCTGTACCCTGCTGCGGATCTCCTTAAGATGTGGCCAGTACCTTGGCCGTTGCCGGCCCTTACCTGGCCTGTACCCCTTCTTTGGCCCAGACTCCCCAGCAGAGTCGGTCCCATCACTCAGCTCGGCTCGTTAGCCGTAACTGGTCCACCCGCACCCGAGAGGCACGACGTGGAGATGGGTCTTTCAGAGCTGGGGACGCTGGCTTGCGCCATGAACCGAAAGCGGGCAGGGAAGGTGCCCCTGTACCCTGCATAGTAGCCAAGACTCAAGAGTCGTCCTTGCCAATCTGGGCCTTCATTTTTTGCCCAATATTCTGTGCGGGAGGCACACGACGCACTTTTTTACTGTTTGACCCTTTTAAGAAATCTCATGACCCCACGCACATTAATGGACACATTTTAATTAATTAGGTAATTTAATAAATACAGAAATTAAGAAGAGAAAATAAGACGAGGAAGGATAGGACGGGGGTTGAGGTATCATCTGTTCAGTTCCCCAAACCTCTAGAAGGTAGAATGCTGCCAGAAAAAAAGGTCTTGAAACAAATCTGGGAAAAAGTCGGGCATTTCTTGCGCAAGTACTTGGCAATATATTTCAGTGTTTAAACTTGGTTCAAACCATGTTCAAACGAAGCATTTTGTTCTTTTGTTTCACTTCAGCAGAGGGTTTAAGAGAGGGGGTAATAAAAATGCTTCAAATATGTGCGAATAATTTCATACTAAGCCCCTCCATGGGCTTCAAAATGGGGATAATAAAAAAGAAATAACTCAATTTCTTGAACTATCATTCAACCAAACAAACCTAAAACTTCACTTTTAGTGTTTTTAACTACTTAAAACACCAGCTACAATAGAAGACAGGACAGAAAAGTCTCCGTGTGTACACGGCTAGAGAAAAATTATCGTTCTCCTCGTTTTCATTTTCTTGCCATTCTCCTCATAGTCGTTCTTAACTGAACCATCGTCAAACATTCTGGTCCTCCGGGTGGTGAGATACGGCTAGAAGAGTATTGGCTTTGATTTCGTCATTTTTCGTTTCGTCGCAGCAGCTTCATTGCAGTCACTGTCATCTCATCAATTTTTCGAGCGAATCGTCGCTATCAATTCATCATTATTCGTTTTTTATTCGCAGTCCCTTCATCGCATTTACCGAGCGAACCGTCGCATCAATTAATCACTTTCATTTTGTATTCGCAGCTATTCCGTTGCGATTTGTCGAGCGTCCCATCGCTGTTAACATCACATTTCGTTTCGTCGTCGCAGTCTTTGCATCAATTTTTGAGCGATCCGTCGCTGTCAATTCTTTAGTTTTTGTCGTCATTGTCGCATCAGTGCATACAGCACTTTCATTCGTTCTTCTTTTCACTCGGTCATGGGAAAAGGTAGTAATCGTTCCATCGTACTATTTTCATTTTGTACGCTGTTTCATTCATAATTGTTTTTCAAATGGAGTCTCTAATTAAAAAACGGAGCACAATCAAAGGCCGTCTGACAAGATTCAAAATATACCTCGCCAATTTCAAGGAAAGAGACCGGTTAACCTTCGGTCATGCTTAGTAGGAGAAGCATCCGAAATCATTCAATCGCTAGAAATGACAACTTCAATTATGAAGTCGCTTGGAATCTCTTACGCGAACGTTATCATAACGAGTCATTTATCGTCGAAAAACACGTCAAAGCGCTTTTTGAATAAGACAAAATTGAAACAGAGTCGTCCCAAGTCTTGCGAGTCTTACTGAATGACTTCTCAAAACACCTGAGATCATTAACAGCCCTCAAACAACCCACTGATTCTTGGGATAGTCTCCTAGTCTATCTAGTCACATCAAAATTTGATTCAATCACACTTCGGGAGTGGAAATCAAGAATCCCTTTCGATTCGTTACCCACTGTAAAGGTCCTTACCAATTTCATCCAACAGAGGATTCAAATCCTTGAAGGTCTTAGTTCTTCATCGTTACCTCGTCCTGCATCGTCGTCATCAGTAAAACCACTTCATTCCCATTTTCGAAACAAGTTCAAGAATAAAAGTAGTTTCGTGTCGTCTCAGTCATCGTCGTCGCCGTCGTCTAGTAGTTGTACTTGTTGCGGAGGTTCTCATCCGATTTACAAATGTCAGGGTTTTCTCAAACTACCTATTTCGGATAGAATTCAAAAAGTCAAAGCAATGAATCTTTGTTTTTCGTGTCTTAAAGCAGGACGTTCACTCAAAAGTTGTCGCGGAGGTACGTGCAAAAATTGCAGCCGCCCTCACAATACATTGTTGTGCTTAAAAACCACAAGCGGAGTTCAGCATCACTCGACGGGGAGTAGTAGTACTTCCGAAGTCCTCCATAATAAAAGTTCAGAATCTGTCGTCGCCCTTAATCAATCTTGTTCATCGAACGTTCAGTCGTACTCATTGCTATCTACTGCATTAGTAGACGTTACCGGTTCGAACGGCTTCACATTGGTTGCTCGAGTACTTTTAGACTGTGGTTCCCAATCGAATTCCATGCCGCAAACGTTTGCCGAGCGGTTTAATTTAAAAATCGGCAAGGCTTCGCTGTCAGTCAAAGGGATAAATGCTAGAGGTGTGAAGTGACAGCTTTTGTCGGTCACAGTGACAACTAGCTCCGGTGACTGTGCAGTCACTGTGACAAAAACCAGTGATTTTGTCACTTAAGTGACTACTGTAGCAGTTCGTTTGAGCAAACGCCTAATGTCACCGGACTCGCCGATATCTGTGTGAATTTCATTCCCAAACCCAACAAAGCCTATTAATAGGGCAAATGAGAGACACGATTTCGCAAATCAATTTTGTTTGTATCGTTTATGAAAATTAAAAAAAAATCTTTTTCTAAGAAGTTATCCGTGGAAAACTCATATGAACGTCAAACCCACAGCCTCAAATGCAAACATGAAGGTGAGTCATGGCTCAAAAACTGCAATGCACGAATTTACCTAGGAAGGTGTTTTAAAAAAAGTAAAATTATACAAGATCACCATCACCGACCTTAGAAAACATATCTCAAAAAACGAAGTGTATAAATAGTACATTTCATAACAAGTGCGGAAAGTAAGAAATATCGTGCGAGTGTTGTTGGACGAACGAGACGCAGTCGAGTGAGTCTATTACACTAGCACATGATATTTCACTTTCCGACGAGTAATGAACGACGTTTTTCGCACGACGATGGGGAATTTATAGGCAGGTACTCATTCTGGAAATGTTATGGTATTTACGTGTGAGAAACCCAAACACAGTGAACAAACCAACAGGCACAGACAGAAAGAGGAACAAAAAAACAAAACAAAACAATAACAATAACGTCATATCACAGAATACAAGTTGAGACCTTCAAGAGAACATAATCTGTGGACAGCAAACATTGGTTAACTGAAAAAAAAAAAAAAAAAAAAAAAAAAAGCCAAATCAGATGTTCTCCTAACACACACCCGTGTCGCAAAGATGCCACCTAGGCATTGCGAATTTATAATCTGATGCCACAACAACATAATTTTTAGGTGCGCAAGAATACTAATCAACGAAATCGTACGATGCAGTCATGAATTTTACAGTTCTCAGTCTCTCCCTCAAAGTATATAAGGGTTTTTGTTTTGACGATCTCCAACCTCCCCTTGCAATCGTCCCTTACCTCACAGTTTAGAGTATGTATGAAGTGTAAATGCTTGTCTAATTGATTGTATCAAACCCTTGGCACGTTGACAGTGCAGCTCACCTCAGCCACGTTGACAGTGGCGACAACAGTCATATCTATGGTATAAAATTATGAGCACGTTGGCAGTGCAAGTCACCCCGGCCACGTTGACAGTGGCGACAACAATCATATTTATGGTATAAAAATTCTGAGCACGTTGACAGTGCAAGTCACCCCGGCCACGTTGACAATGCCATTCATCACAGCCCTAATGGCTTTAGTTTAATTCTGTGTCTGAATGTATTATGCCCAGGATATGATTATTTTATTATATCCAGAAGGGAGAGACTGTTTTAACCATCCGTTCGAATTTCACCTGCGTATTTATGGTATATCTAAAAAGTACTTACGGTTTCCTTGTATGACATAAAATATAGTTTTTCCTCAACCTCTCTCGCTAGTCACTCCTCTAGTTTCTGTTTTTCCAATCTCCTCTACCGTCTGTCCACCCACTCGTCCCCTCTTCTTGGGCCCCCGCCTTTCATTCCTCCCACTTTCACCACTTTCCGCGTCCACTACACTCGCGGTAGCGACAACCCGTGCCTTTTTCATTTTTTCCGCACGGGTTGACAAAAACAGACACTTTCGAGGGAGGTTTTCAGTGCGGTTCTCATCACTTCCCGTGCAAGTCGTGCGAAAAATATATTTCCTACACTAAAGGTTAAATATTAACGATAAGTCATAGAAAAGTCAATAGACGAAGGATAGATTTGGGGAGAATGCTACTGAGTTCATTGGGGCGGTAGAGGAACTGGTAAAGTGCTATGTGGTGACCTGCGAGGATGGCTAGGTGACGGCTCCAATAATTTAATTCAAGAGACTCTAGCGCAGTGAAGCGATAGAAGTGACGAATGAAGAGGCGATATGAGTGAAGAGGAATGTCACCGTTAGAGGGCCGGAACGGTGATTTCAATGTGGTCGTCACCGGAGCCAACAGTGACGGAGTAGTCACAGTGACAAAATCACCGACAGTGAAATCACACCTCACCTCTAATAAATGCGTCGCCCACTCAAGTTCATGGTGTCAGAAACGCAACTATTAATTCACGTTGCTCAGATTTCGAACAAAATATTTCATTTTTCGTACTGTCCAAAATCACAAGTTCTTTTCCAAACATCAAGATAGATCGTAATTTTTTGCAAATTCCATCAGGCTTCCAAGCTAGCCGAGAGTGATATACTGTTAGGCGTTGATATTTTTTGGCAGTTGATTAGAGAAAGTCAATTACGGCTGAGCGAGAATCAACCAGTTCTCGCGATACCAAGTTAGAATGGATTGTCGTAGGGGACATATCTCTCCCGTCTGAAATAACGTCTAGCGGAAGTGTCTTGAGTCACGTTGTGTCCATCGATAGTCTAAACAAAAGCGTTCAGAAGTTTAGGGAGATGGAAAATTTTGGTCAGGAAACTTCACTTACAGGTGAAGATCACCTGTGTGAGAAACATTTTAAGGATACCGTAACTAGAAATCCAGATGGTCTTTATGTCGTGCAAATGCCATTCAGACAAAATTTGCCTTTCTTAGGGGAATATAAATTTCTCGCAGTTCGAAGATTCCTATCGCTGGAAAGAAAGTATTCAACTCAATCAGAAATTTGGGATCTATATGTTCGATTTATGAGAGAGTATGAAGGACATATGAGAAGGGCCGATCGTAAATCAGGTAACAAACATGTCAAGGAGTATTTTTTGCCCCACCATGTTGTTATTCGTGAGTCCTCATCCACCACCAAACTTCGCGTAGTAGTTGATGCCTCTGCTAAAACATCAAGTGATCTATCTTTAAATGACGTTTCTTTGTCAGGACCGAAAATCCAACAAGACTTGTTTCAAATTATTATCAGGTTTCGAAAACACATTTACTGTTTCACGGCAGACATTGAAAAAATGTATAGACAAATATTAAACGGAAGTAACCAACACACTCTACAACAAATAATATGGCGTGAAAATTGCAATGACGAGTTAAAAACTTACCAACTCACTACAATGACATACGGAACAACAAGTGCCCCTTTTTTAGCGACTCGGACATTGCAACAGTTAGGGTCGCCAGATTTGAAAAGCTCGAAAACCGGCCTATACATATATATATAAGTCATGTATTATACATATAAATATATACCGGGTGACCCACTGTAAATTGAACCCAGGCCACTCCCACGCGCGGACAAAAAATAATTGACTGAGAAGGTTTGAACCAGTATGTGTATGTTCACACAGGCTGGGTTCAATTTGAGGAAGGCCTAATAGCGTTTTCGATTCCCCAAAAAATCTGCCTCGCGACAGTAAATTTCCACGCGATTTCTCTTAACTAAGTATGTTAATGTAGAAGAAAGTTAGAAAAGAACTGCCCAGAGCAGAATTTTACGCAAATGGACTACTCTGATTAAAGGTCACCGCACGCTGTCAACCATACAATACAGTGACTGAACCGCTGGAACTGATAATACAATAGGCCCTACCTAGGCTGAGAGTTAGCGCGGTGCCGCGGCGTGCACAAGTCATACGAAAGTCACGAAATCATCCCCGACGTTTTTAAGAAATAAAATCTTGTCGCTAAGTTACCTTACGAATAGTTTAATGAGGAAAACTTAAGAAAAAATTATTACAAAATAGCAAATCCGAAAACCGGCTTTACTTAAGGCCGGTCGAGGGTCCGGCCGGCATCCGGCCTCGGAATTCCAAAACCGGCCAGGCCGGTCGAAAACCGGTCATCTGGCAACCCTAGCAACAGCTAGCACTAGATGAATCAGACAACTTTCCGTTAGCTCGGAACGCCACTCTCACTGATTTCTACATGGACGACATTTTATCTGGTGCAAGCTCACTCGACAATGCCCTTGAACTTCAAAACCAATTAATTAGAATGATGAAAAAGGGAGGATTTCATCTCCGGAAATGGTCAGCTAACCACCCATCTCTTTTGGGATCGGTGCCTCCCGAGGACATTGAGAATAGCGCGATTTTCGCCTTCAAAGACGACAATTCCCAACAAAAGGACGAACACTTCAAAACTTATTTAGGTCTTCTCTGGAATCCCTGTAATGATTCGTTTAAGTACCACTTTTCTTTTCCAGAGATAAATGATAACACAGTGCATACAAAGCGATCTATGCTTTCGTTCATTTCGAAAATGTTCGATCAAGAGTGGCCCCCATTAAAGACCATCTCACTACCACGGCTCGAGTTGTGCGGGGCTCTTTTACTCGCGCAACTGACGTACGCAGTAATGAATTCCCTTGAACTTCAAATAGAAAATATAATCTACTATTCGGATTCTACCATAGTCTTATCCTGGTTAAATTCACCGTCATCAAATTATAACAATTTCGTAGCGAATAGAGTAGCTAAAATACAGGAATTGACAAAAATAACTTCGTGGAGTCATGTCATCTCATCGGAGAACCCAGCGGATCTCGTCTCTCGCGGACTCGACGCGAAGCAACTGGCTTCAAGTGAATTTTGGTTTCACGGCCCTTTATGGCTTCGAGGTCAATCAGAGAAAACAACAATCAAACCATACGCTCCATCAAAAGAAGATCTTCCGGAAAAAAGAAAATGTGTGTCCCTTACCCTCTTTACAGTACAAGAATCGTTTCCATTGTTCAAATCATTTTCGTCTTTCAAAAAATTACTTCATGTTTTTGCATTTGTCCTGAGATTTATTCATATCACGCGTCTTATTCACAGCAGGTACCAAGGTCCTTTGTCAGCAAACGAACTAAGTACAGTAGAAAAAATCCTTTGGAAATTGACTCAAAAAGAAAATTTTGAAGAGGAATATCAGTCGCTTAAACGTGGTCAGACCGTACAAAAGAAAAGTAAACTCATTTCTTTGAACCCTTTTATTGACTCTGCCGGCCTGATTAGAGTGGGCGGTAGACTTCAAAACGCTCCACTGACACCTGACCACAAACATCCCATCATTATTAATTCTAACCATTCCTTTTCAAAGCACATAGTTTTACAAGAACATGAAAGGTTTAGGTGTTGATGTGTATGTAGTTTGGTGTAACGTCTTCTGTGCGTCATTCTTTGTTAAGCCCTGTTCACACGATGCAATGTTTGAAGCTAAATTGCATGCTGGATTTTTAAAAACATCCAGTCACTACTAAGGAACATATGTTTTTAAAAAACCAGCATGCAATATAACTTCAAACATTGCATCGTGTGAACAGGGCTTTAAGCCCGGTGCACACGATGCAATGTTGAGCAATGGATATCCCGCAAGCAATTTTTCCAGCGTGTCCTCATTGATGGGAGCTGCGCTGGATCGAAAGCAGTGGTGCTCACACGATGCAAGTTATCTCGCTTGTTGAGAACTTGCATAACCTAGTCACTGTTACCTTCCTGCTGTCAAGATTTACGTTTTTACTACTGCTACAAATTTATTACTATATTTCGGCCCTGTTACCCAAGTTCATCGTCGATCAGTCTTGTTTTTTCGGAATGGAAAGTGTTTACGGCGTGATAATTAGAAGGAGGCAAGTGACTGTTGTTTGTGTTTTGCTCGCCGAAATGGAGAGAGCCCGAATGGAGAGTGTTCGACGAAAGCGACGATCATGGAGCCGCTCTTGGCTTCAAAGGAGAGATTGTGGACAAGGGGTATTGAGTATGCTGTTCAATGAACTGCGGTAAGCATGCATTAACTTACACGTTGCCTTGTTTAATGTCCTCTACTTGATCTGTTCTTTCTTTATAAGGCCCGAAGAGGCGAAGACCCTTTGTCATTTGACAATTTAGTGCGGATGACGACACATGAGATGAACGGCTTACTTCGTCTAATAACTCCGCTCATCGATAAGCAGAACACTGTGATGAGGGAAGCAATTTCGCCGAGAGACAGACTGGCTGCAACTCTTCGCTACTTGGCCACCGGTAATTCTTTACGGTACCTCGCGTAACACACTTTCCCAAATTGTGGCTTCAACGTGTAAAGCACTAGTAACAGTGCTTAAACCCCTTATTACACTGCCGTCAGACGCCGAAGGATGGGTGAATGTCGCTTTCAAAGTCCAAACCAATTGGCAGTTTCCTCATTGCATAGGAGGACAAGAAACACGTGCAGTTTCGTCCCCCTCGGAAGGATGGATCCTTTTTCCGCAATTACAAGGGTAGTGACAGCATCATTTTGTTCGGTCTAGTCGACGCGGACTGCAAGTTTTTATTCGTTGATATAGGGAAAAACGGCCGAGTACATGATGCCACAGTTTTCCGAGAAAGTGTTATTGGTGAGCGATTGGAGTCAGGTGGTTTGAATTTGCCCAACCCTGCTTGTTTGCCAGGATCTCTGATTGAACTACCATATGTATTCGAGGGGGACGATGCATTTCCCCGAAACCCAATTCGATGAACCCTTGATGAGGCCCTAGCGGGGCCTGACACATGAGAAAAAAATTCACAACTATCGTTTGAGTAGGGCTCGACGAACCGTTGAAAACGCTTTTGGGATTCTGTCGAATAGGTTTCAAATTTTGTTATATCCAATCCCCCTCTCAGTTGGAAAAGTAGAATTGATTACGTATACCCCTCATACCTCCTCCTTCATAACTATCTGTTGATAAATAAAAGCAACTGGTATACTCCATCATTGAATGCTGATGTGAGAGCTCAATCCCCTCTGGACCACCCAGTAACCCTTAAGAGGCTGGCGAGTCAATCTGTAAACCTTTCGACGCAAATAGCCCATTGTACCCGCGACCAATTCTTTGAGCACTTTAATGGCGAAGGTTCAGTTCCTGGGCAAGATAGTATGGTTCAATCCAGTTTGTCCAGGACCCCTGAGTGAGCAATTTCTTAATTAATAATCGTGAATTTTAAATTTTTATAACTTTGTATTTAGATTTAGCAAGAAATAAAATGTATGTACGAAATAATTATTAACATTAAAAATATGTACAAATACAACTGAATCATGTATTTAATCGTTCATTTATCTCTTCGGTCCTCGCTTCTGTCGCTATCGCCATCATTTGCGAGAGAACAGCATATTTTTTGTTTTCACTTTCCATGCTCTTAACCACACAGCCAAGAAACCCCATGAATTGATCAATGCCGTCAGGTGCCGGAGTGCCAATCGGATTCAGCGTCACAGGTTCGCGAAGCGTTTCCGTTACTGACGAGAACTGAGTAGGCGTCGGCGGTGGCAGCTCTTGAGAGTTTTTTTTTTCTTTTCAGTGGACGCGAATTCAGGGGGAATGGGGAATCCGGCGAATCAGTCATGTCTTCTACAGACGACGACGATGGTAATGTGTCCAAGATGGGGGAAGTTAATGTATCCATGACGGGAAAAGTCAAAGTGTCGTTAGGAATTAATGGAATAAATGTAAATAGGAATAAATAATATGATAAAAAATAGGAATAAATGTAAGACAGCCTAGTTCGAGAATTGCAGCATTGCCGTGAATTCACCCTGAGTTTAATCTGGAGTGAAATACTTGCCTGGGAAATCGTTTCGCTGGACGGTGCAGCGCTCTCTCCTTCCGAGTTAACACTCTTTCTTGGGGTACAATATTCGTTAAGAAATGTCATTTGGTTATAGTACCAAAGTGTTGGTTTGTACACCTAAAAATTAATATCCATCCTGGAGCTTGTGAACGGAAATGTTACGAGGGAGCTAATAACAGCTGCAGACTTACATTTTCCGTCCCAGTTCCACTTCTTTCAGAATCCAGAACTTTTCTTCTCTCGACTGTGAATTGAGTCCTTAAATTGTGAAATTTTGTGGAGCATTCTTTTGCTGTAGCTCCTCGTCGTATATTTCCCACTTTTTCGCTTACACTTTTAGCTTGGAGAGCGTCTCTTCGGAACACTTTGCTATGGTACTTCGGGAGTTTGTTATTATACAGGCAGCTTTCGTCCCTGTACGCTTCGATCAGCACCGTTATTTGGTCTGATGACCACTTGACTCATTTATAGCCACCATTGTCCGACACAGGGCGAGGGGGCTGTGACAAGTCGTTCACTCATCGCCTCGTCTACTAGGTGTCGCGGGCTGCCACTTTTTTGGGTTTTCTACTTTTCTAGTTTACCCGCTGGAACGCTCATGAGTAGATTTATCAATCAAAACCGTTGGTTATCGTTGAGAATCGTGAATTTTTAAAATCTATTTTCTTCAGCTTCCTTTTTGTTCCTTGTTTCTTCCGCCTGTTCTTCGTTTGAAATTTCTTTGCTTGTAACTGTAAGCGGTCACGTTCATTTATTTTAATTCAAAAGCTGACGTATAACACGAAACATATTCTTTTCAGGCAATATGGCTCATAGCATAGATGTTTTGTTAGAGGGTGTCTGAGCACAAGGTGAGATGAGATGGAATGCCATTATTATTTTTCGCCACGGATGAGAGGCAAGTGCTGCATATAAATATGATATCGTGAACAATTTGGTACTTGGCACTTAATTTCTTTGTTCATCTATTTGTTGGGGATCTTGTGGGAATGCCAATCCTTTCTCTGGAAATCAGTGACACAAATAGAAGTATATGCGATCATGTTTCGTGAGGTAGTCTTTCACGACTTTCACTTGAAAGCTTTCACGGTACTACCAGGGGCATTTGTAAAGAAATCGAGCATTCGTTTTGTTTTAGGCTAAATTACGCTAAAACCTTGTCGGTAAAACAAAGTACTGAGCTATGATGCTATGTGGATGTAAACACCTTCTTTCTATTTTCTCCTTCTTTTCTCGTCTACTTCGAAAATGATAAATAAACGTACTTTTCGGAAAACGACAAATTATGTTGTTTGATTTTACAAATAAGGAATCCGTAATCAAAATGCCACGGTAGTTTAAGAGGGGTTGGAAGAGGGGAAAGGGGTGACCTATTGACTGTGCGGTGCGGGAAGGGGTCATTTTAGTTATCGCCTTAGCGCCCCGAAGCGCTGTTGGCCAACCCCTCTTGTCACTTTACCCTGCCTTTTGGCTGGCTCTCTTATAGTTATTTGATTCTCTGTGTTTATAGCTTTAACTTTACTGACAAACCCTAACAACGATTGGAACACAACTTGAAAAAAATTTCAAACCTCGAATGAAATGAAACCTCTCGTTCTCGTCTCCAGTCCGCGTACTACCCCCACAGCCCTCACCCACTATCAAACTTGGCCTTCTGATTGGCCCATTCACCCACCTAGCAGCGCTGTTTGCAAGAAAAATCGCACTGGTCCTATTCTCAATACCCGATAAAAAACTAGCACGGCTCCCAGCATTGACGTCACGACTAAACTCGGAGGCATGCGCATAGCGCACCCCTGCTCCTTGCTGGATAACTAGCAACGAAACATTGCATCGTGTGCACCGGGCTTTAGCAATGGTTGTTTGTAATTTCAATGTTTTCAGCTGGTACGAATTTAGCAGTTGCGACACTTCAAAGCGTTCGAATAATAAAGCTTGACTAGCTATAAGAATTAAATTGTTAGTAGAGTCGCTTAAGCTACGAGACGCTTAGTTGTTAAATCATGCATAAATCTGTAGCCGTAGGAGCCTAAATCGTCTGTCTTCCCTTGTTGAGGTTCGTCAAACACGGGCCGGTTTCAGCTGCTTGCCATCTTCAGCATTTGGTTTCCCAACTGAAACTGAGCGGTGGTCGAGTTACCCCCTTGTATTTATACCCGTTGTCCTGTTATGTCCTTTCACATGTATCCCCTGTACTGGTAAATATGACAAAAACTACACTCAACAAGGAGGAAACTGACTTGCTTGAAAAAGGACTTAAACACAACATACTACAGAATTACATACAAAAAGACATCGAACAAAATATCGTTGATAGTGAGCACGCGTCGCAATTTCCCATCTGCCTGAAGAAGAACAGGAGCACTGCAGACATCTCGTCGCCGAACTAATAACAAAAAACGCACATGAGTACGACCTCAAAAGCAATGAAGACAATAGGACAATAACTAAACTCCGTAAGAAATTTTTAAAAGACGAAATAATAGTGACTAAAGCCGACAAAGGAAATACCACAGTTTTAATCGACAAGCAAACTTACACCAATAAAACGAACGAGTTCATTAAGAAAGCAGGTTGTATTAAACTTAACGAAGACCCAACAGAACAATTCCAGAACGAGATCCGTAAGTTACTGAAAGAATCTCCTGAAGTTGTAACCCCATCCCAATCAAAATTCCTCGTGAATATGATCCCAACCAAAACTACATAAACCGGGCGTGCCCATCAGGCCAGTAGTCAACTATACAACCGCCCCAGCGTACAAAGTAGCAAAACATATAAGTCAGATCCTAAAGACAAAAATCAACCTAAAAAATAGGTTTACATTGAAAAATTCGTCCGACCTAATAGGGAAACTTAACGATGTTACCGTTCCGGGGGGATCCATCCTGGTGTCATTTGACATTAAAGACCTGTACACAGCAGTCCCAGTTACACAAACTCTCTCAATTGTAAGCGATTTGCTACAAGAGAAAAACGGTGCGGTTGACGCCAACCACCTGTTTGGCAGGGTCCTCACGATAGTAGTAAAACAAAACTATTTCCAGTTCAATGGGAATATATTCAAGCAGCCAAATGGTCTGGGAATGGGTAACCCAACCTCAGCCTTCCTCTCCGAGATTTTCCTACAAAATCTGGAGGATATCTTTATGCCGAAACTGCGTGAGGACCATGGCGTAACTTTTTATGCACGTTATGTGGACGACATTTTGCGTATAATTCCCGAAAATGGTGTCACCCAGGCGTTGGACTTCTTGAACGGTACACATAAAAACATTACCTTTACGTTAGAAAAAGAGATTCACCAATCAATTAACTTCCTAGATATCACCATCACCCGTAATAGCCCTTCAGGAACCTTGTCATTTAGAATTTTCCGAAAGACTAATGCGTCAGATGTGGTAGTCCACAACTCCTCCTCCCACCCAATCCAACACAAACTGTCGGCCTTCAGAAGTTTGATACACCGACTTAAGAACAACAAGACTATAATAACGAACTACATATAATTTACCAAATAGCGGTAAATAACGGCTACAAAACGACAACAATAGACGAATTACTTAAACAAAAACTGAAACAGATAAACAAAATACCTTACAACACAGAAATTACCTTCACCTTTACCGGAAGCGAGACCTACCGACTAACTAACTTCTTTGTTAAGAAAGGGCTGAACATAGCTATGAGAACGGGCAATACAATTAGGAACGCGACCATAACAAAAAATGAAAAAACCAACAAATACGACCAAAACGGAGTTTACAAATTAACATGTTCATGCGACGAAGTCTACATAGAGCAAACCGGAACAGGCAAAGATACAGGGAACATATAGCGTCATTCAACAGACACAAAAGCCTCGTGAGACACAGTCGGACACTCCATAGTACTTCCAACTCCATGCACCCCTCCTACCCGCTAAATATCAAATTTATCTACCCCAAAATGCCGGATGGTCTCACTTCCACATCTCATTATTCTTTGTACAGTTACCTTAGCCAAGCAACCGCATCTTGCGGCATTTTCACACGGGTTCGTACTAAGGCCCCAGGAGTACAAACGAGATTAGGTGTAAAACTGTTATTTGAGTACGAAACGCAATAGCACGAGGTCATGAGCACGAAGCGCAAATATTCCATCCAGCCCTAAGGCACGAATGGTCAGGTCACTAATGGCTATTTTTAGGGCGTGATTGGTCGATTGCTGTAATGTTGTTGGAAAATGATCCGGCGGATGGAAGGCGCCACGTTGCTGAAGCGCCATCAAAAAACGCCAAAACAAAAAAGGAAAATTAAAAAGTTTATACAAGTTTTTAGTCCTGTTTCTCTTTATTCAAATGTGCGAATAATGAGATGAAAATTTTCCTGAAGCCCCACGAAAAAAGTTTTTTGATTGAGTAAAAAGCGACTAGCGCCACGATTAGAACGAATGTGATTATATCTAAACAATGACGCTGAACGAAATTCAAGCGAGCACCCGCCGGCTGTAAAACATTTCCATAACGGAGCACGTATTCAATCCAATAAACACTTTCATCGATAGGATCCATAACTCGATCTTTGAGAAGTGCAGAACCTCGCATAATTGTCTGCTTATACCTGTAAGTAAGAGGTGACATTATGATGATTGGTGCAAGACCTCACAGTTGTTGAAAGTCACTTGGGCTGAAAAAGCACTTCGTCCAAGGCCCACGTTACGGAGGTCTCAGTGATATTGTTCAACATCAGTCTTACACCGTAGCCGTGATGAACTATCGCCAGAGCATTCCTCACTTGGTCTGCAAACGCTGGGATAACTACTGCTGGCACAGCGTAGTGAACAGTTTCAAAAGTACTTTGCAAGCCACCGTGCGTTATGAACAATTTGACGTTACGTTGAGCTACAATGACATTCAAACGGTTCAGACATTCAAAAGCGAGAATACCATATAGCGGAACCCCAATCTAAGCGAACTTCAAATGCAACACTTTCATGCTGTAGTGAATCGAATCAAATTCGAGAAAGAAGAAAAACGCGCTGGTTCAGTAACCCTTTGACGTTCTTAGAATGTGGCACCACTTATAGGAGCTAAAATTGTGTTATGTTACCAAGAATGTCTTGTTGGGGGAACCATCTTGATATTTTCACGTTAGAAGGCAAAGTCTCCCATGAATCATAAGGTAATTTCCATAAAATCCTCTCTTTTCTAGTTGAAAATACTTTTACAAACGTATCCTTCATCTCCTTGTCGGCCTTTTCCCAATCGAAAAGTGAGCCGAGGCTAAAGTAAATAATTCCGTACTTCGCTCCATTTATGAAATCTTCAAGATCCTGTAAACACGAGTTCATCCATGTCATCTTTGCAAGAAATAAGCAAAAAGCGAGGAAAACCGAACCTTGGGCAATGGCTTCCTGTTTTGAAGAACCGCTCCACCGATTTCCTTTACATGAGGTGGCGTTGGAAATGGGTAGCCAACGCTCGGATGATTGTTCACTAGAATGAGAGACTGATTGGCCAGCAGTTCAGACAAAGGCGGTCTCGTCTCCCATCCTGGGTATACGAAACACTTATCAATGATCCTCTGCGTTAGAATCAAATGGTGGTATTCTAGTAATAGATAGCCTGCATAAATGTAAGTGTTACGGAGCCTCCCCAAAAAATTCATGTCGACCGAGTTATCGGCGAATCCCTCGACCATGTACGACGGATTGAACGTGAGTCCGGAAAATTCGTTCATTTGAAAGAAATCAGCTATGGCACCGAGTGCTACGCTTGGAACGTTGAATTTATGTTGAAAAACGAGTGCGGTCTCGTGTATGTACAATGATTCGTGGATGAACAGGTCGTACGAAGCGTTGGATTTGAGGAGGTCCTTGATGGACTCTGTTTGACAAAGACGTGAGTCGGCTTTTCTCCAAGCCCGCCAAACTTCATAACGTTGCTGTAGGACAGGAAGCTTCGAGTGATCCCACAGGGAAAATTCATCTGCAACAGCAACAATTAGATAAATTGTAATATTATATTACCAGATTTACCTTCTGAAGGTTTGTCAGAATCTTACTAAACAGTTGGTCCATCATGTTCTCAATTTGAATGTGCGTTATGTTCACGTGTGGGTCCTTCAATGGAAGTGGGCTGTAATAGTCTACGTGATGACCCTGTTGAGCCAGCCCACGGAGAATAGGCTGGAAGAAAAAATGATGGCTTGGCCCAGGAACAGGGAAGAAAGCCAAAATTCTAGTTGCTGACTCAATGGATGGGCATATGAGCAGTGAAAGGATGACGAAGAACCTCCTAGAATAAAAAAAAAAAAAAAATTTGAACACACTCCTAGAATAACATCACTATCTTAAAAAATAAAAACAAAGTTTTTAATTTGATAATTTACTTCATTATACTTTTCGAATGACAACTCTGATGCATCACAGCCTACAGGTAAATAGTTGTGTCTACTCTCCGGATGGAGTGTAAAAAAACATTCTCACAGCAACTTTTTTAGTATACTACATTTACCCCTTCTCAGAAATACTAAACAGTTTTTGCGAATGAGCATGATCGTTCAATTTTATGCGTACATCCACGTGAAATGAGAAAAATTCAACTCTGAGAATACGTTCAAATAATGATGATTTATATTTTTATTTCGTTTCCCAAGCACACCATTTTCTGTTAACAAACCCATCCCACTCCTACAGTAGAGATAATATATGTTGTGCAAATTTGTTTTAATCGACAATCACTTCGTACACAGATAGGTAAAAAAAAAAAAAAAAAAAAAAATGGATGCTATAAAGCTACGTACTCGTACATATTTTATAGATTTGTAAATCGGCCAATTTCCTTATCTTCTTGCTTTCTGAATACTTTTGAACGCATGGTAAAAAACAGATTAGAGTGGTGGCTGGAGTCGAACGATAAAATTCCTGACTCGCAATACGGGTTTCGTCGTGGGAAATCAACATACTGCAGCTTCACTCATTTAGTAACTTAAGATTTAGTAATGTAGAAGTAAGTATATAAGATATAGGCTTCATCAATAGAAAAGTTACTCTTGGGCTATTTCTTGATATCCAAGGAGCTTATGACCATGTTGTGCTATCTCTACTGGAAAAAAATATGGTTCAATTGGGAATATCAAGTCGAGTTTGCCACAATATCATTTCCTTAATGAAAGGAAGGCGATTGCATGTTCGCTTGAATGATGTTTGTATCGGTCCTAGAGTTGCCGATCACGGCCTTCCTCAGGGGGATATTCTCAGTCCACTCCTCTACAGTATCTATGTTTCAGATATTGAAGATGTTCTAGTTCCAGGAGTCAAGATTCTTCAATATGCAGATGACATCTGCTTGTACGTCACGAGCGACACCATATCAGAGTGTATCAATAAATTGGACCAGACGATGACCCATTTCAATACTTGGAGTACTGAAGTAGGGCTAGAAATCTCTACCCAAAAATCAAGTTGCTGCCTTTTTGCTCGTAGACGCGCAACGTGATTATTGACCCTCAGGCCAAGGAGGATGGACATTTAAAGTTCACTAAAGTTCGATTTTTGGGTATGTTCATTGATAAGGGCTTAAGATGGAAATCCCATATAAAATACGTTTGCGATCGTACCGAAAAAGTAGTTAATATCCTTCGAATGGTCACAAGTTTACACTGGGGTGCTGATCCCAATATTGCGATCCTGTTTTACAAAGCGTGTGTGCGGTCGCAATTATGGACTACGGCTGTATTTTTCATGAAAATGCATCCAAAACTAGCTTAAGTGGGCTAGACAAAATTCAAAACAAATGCTTCAGATTTTGCCTTGGGTTATTGAAATCCACGCCAGTGGATTGTATATTAACTGAGTCAGGAATAGCCCCATTATCCTTGAGAAGGAGATTGCTGGCGGATAGATTTTTCTTTAAAATCAGGGCTTTTGAATCGAGCATTATGAGAAAAATTTGTTCCCTTGCAATTCGTCCCTTCGTCAGCGTTAATTTCTATATAAAAACATTTCATCTAAGCCCCAAGCATTCCTGTTTAGTTTAAATTGCCCCGACAAGATCACAGTCAAAATGCAAATTGATAGAACCCGAAACGCTGTTGTTTCTTCCACTTTCCAAGTTGGTTAATGGGAGAAATGATAGAAAGAGAGGAGGGTTGGCCCAAGGAGTTTATGAATAGCCAACTAACCACCTAATATGTAACTCGCTTAATATTGAATGTTGATTAGTCTCATGGTTAAGAGACCTGTTTGCCTTTCTCTCTCCGGTGTAGGAAGAAGT
Source organism: Corythucha ciliata (assembly GCA_038030265.1). Taxonomy (NCBI): domain Eukaryota; kingdom Metazoa; phylum Arthropoda; class Insecta; order Hemiptera; family Tingidae; genus Corythucha; species Corythucha ciliata. The sequence continues at coordinate 31,797,813 of CM075938.1, forward strand.
TTGAATTTCCTTTACCGCCCAAGTCTACCCCATTGTTTTCGCGCAAGTTTGGTAAAGTAAGCAACAATTGAATAAACTTCATTCAGGGACGACAATGTTGATGAAAATGAAGAGGGAAGGTATTCGTGGAGCTTGCATTGCGAACTGTTGTTGGTGGTTCGGGTGTTGAAGATGAGGAGAGGGAAAGGAGTACTTTATTAGCTTTGCGCCATCAAGCCGGCGAGCTTGTAGTGATTTGTTATACATGAGTGAGTAAGTTTTTAGCTGGTCCCTCTCCACTTGTATTCTGATATAATTTCTCTGCATATAAAACAAAATAAAAGATATTGTACCAGTGGTTTAATGCACTATGTGAATAAGAAAAAAGGGCATTGTGTCATACCTATACGTGTGTAATTTATTTCAAATTATACTTTAAGATCTCGGACATTCTCCGTAAACTATTAATATGAAACAAACGTAATTGGAAAAAAAAGAAGTGAAAAGAGAAAAAGGGTCGCCCAGCCCCTTGAAGAGATGCTTGAAGGGCAGTGAGGAGTAATGAAGAGGATTAAGCGAGTGCGGCACCCCTGGAGCTCTTTATAATAATAAATAGACTGAGATGCTCCCCTCCCTACTCTTCCCTTCTAGAAGGATAGAATTAATAATTTTTCGTTGCCACCAAGCTCGGAGAACCAATTAATTTCTCTTGTGTTATCCTCCTGTCGGTAATCTCTTACCAGGGCTTGGTGAGGCGTCAATGAGGTGGGGTGGCGGCGAGGGAACAAGTATAAAAAGAACGTTCCTTGGAGATGGAATGAAAGGAGTGACGGACAGAAAGAGCCATTGAATGCGATCGCCTTCGATGCAATTTGAAAAGTACGCCTGCCCGCACTTCGCCTGAAACGCCCGGTATGTACATTGGTGCGCTTATATTCTCGTAATAGGTAATAGTTTCAGATTTCCTAAATTCCGTCCCATCTTACTGTGAAATCTATTAATATAAATCGAGGCTTGTTGAGGATGTCATAAATGAAACTGACGTTTCCAATTGGAAAAATAAAGCAAAGGACTTTTGATTCTGTCCTCACTAATCGGCTCGCCGTTTTCTTTTATATGGTACCGTTCCCATGTTTTATCCCCCGTTTCACGTTGTTTCCTACTGTTATGAGGACTTTTGTGAATTTTTCAAAGTTTTTCCTACTTCGCTTTGACAGTCGCGGAAGAGGCGGAGCGTTGGAGCCGGAAACTCCAAATAACGCCAAATATTTGACAATGCGTCTCAATTGCAGGTTCTGAAATCTAGGTAAATAGTGAAAACTGGGATTTCGGGGGGGGGGGGGTATATCCCCCCTGGATCCGCCCCTGGTTTCAATCGCACACGAAGGATGCGTATTAGAACTGGTCCATCGGTCTCTCCACATCCGCAGCTCACTTGACAATCGGACCGTAATTCCGTCAGGTAGATCCTCCTCGTACTGTGACGCTGCATCCTGTATGTTCTTGTCCGAGAATTTATTCAAGTTCGAAGGTATGAGGCCTTCGAGAGCGATTACTCCCTTGAACTGACAATTAAAACGTGTTTCCATCTGGACGATCATGTGGTCAAGGAAGGGCAAGAATATTAATTTTCGAAAGTGATCTAGCTTCGGCAGACTCTGATGGTGGTTCGCGATTTTTGCTGCGTCTTGGGAGCATAATGTCTTCTCCGATTTCTCTGGCTTGGTCAACTGATTGTTGAAAAACAGATTTGAATTCTCCGTCAGCATTGCTCCTGATATTCTTCAGAACACCAGCCAGAGCCGTTGATAGGTCCTGCTTTGGGTTTTGGAGGAATTCACTCAAAGGAAGAGTGAACGACAAGATGTAGGCTGTAGTTTTAAGAGCGATGATGAAATCACTTCTTTTTATTGAAGCGCAAAGCATTGCTGCTTTAGAAGCAGTTTCTGGATCTGCGTCAATTTCCAGTTTCTCAAAGCACGTCACAATCGGTGGAAATAAGTCAATAAAAGTCATGACACTGTCGTACCTTTTTCCCAACGAGTGGAGCAGAGTGGTTTCAACTTGTTTTTCTTCAATGACTTTTCCATTTCAAAAATTACTTTTTTTAGTTCTGACGCGTGTTTGGGTGACGAAGAAAATAAAGAATAGACTGATGTCAGAATGCCCATCATATTCCTGATGCTCGTAAATTCGCAACTTTTTGAAATGCACAAATTTAATATGTGGTTATTACAGTGGGAGTAAATAGCTAAAGGTTAATCGGCCAGAACAAGTGCTTGTACTCCTTTGTATAATTGCATAATTTTGTATAATTCGTATGTTAAAAAAATGAAGCGGTTCGTGGGTTGGGATTTTTGCTCCCGATACGTTGCGCTGCTCTATTATGAAAGTAGATCACCCGCTAAATTAAAAAATTATACAAAAGTTAAGTATTGGAAAAAACACATGGTATCAAGATAGATATCACCCTAAAACTTCAAAACGAAAATAAATATAACAATTTTTGTATTTGGCGGGTTTTCTCCTTTTAGTGCATTTCATTCTGAAAAATGCACTATTGGTCTCGTCGTGATGGTGGCAAACATGGGTCATGTCATGTTTTTTTCACGTTTCAGAACCTCTAGAACACGAATTCAGTGGTCTCCGGAATTCATATATATATATCTCTATATATTTCTATATATATATTTATAATATTATGGCCGTTTTCTTGTTAGCACGATAACTCTCGAAGAAATTAGTTTAGCGGAACGCGCTTTGGCACAAAAATCAGTAGTCATAAGACACCGGTCGGTATTGCATTTGGGCCAAATCGGTCAAGGTGGAGGGGGGGGGGGAAATCGGGCTTGAAGTCGTCAAAAAATCACCAAAAATCACCAGTTGATTCTAGAAGCATCATATTCGGTACGTATACTCCATGTTAGACTAGCCTTTGATTCCCATTTTCATTTTTTGAAAAAGTCAAGGGGGAGGGGGTGGTGCCCCCGGGGTGGAAGTAAGTGTGTGGTCTTGTTAGCACGATAACTCTCGTAGAAAGTAATTTAGCAGAACGCGCTTTATCTAAAAAATCAGTAGTCATAAGATCCCGGTCGGTATTGCATTTGGGCCAAATCGGTCAAGGTGGAGGGGGGAAAATAGGGGTTGAAATGGTAAAAAAATCACTAAAAATCACCAGTTGATTCTAGAAGCATCATATTCGGTAGGTATACTCCATGTTAGACTAGCCTTTGATTCCCATTTTAATTTTTTGAAAAAGTCGACGGGGAGGGGCAGGTGCCCCCGGGGTGGAAGTAAGAGTGTGGTCTTGTTAGCACGATAAGTCTCGTAGAAATTAATTTAGCGGAACACCCTTTGTCTAAAAAAATCAGTAGTCATAAGACACCGGTCGGTATTGCATTTGGGCCAAATCGGTGAAGGAGGTGGGGGGGAAAATACGGCTTGAAATGATCAAAAAATCACTACAAGTCACCAGTTGATTCTAGAAGCATCATATTCAGTACGTGTACTCCATGTTAAAGTAGGCTTTGATTCCAATTTTAATTTTTTGAAAAAGTCGAGGGGGAGGGGGCGATGTCCCCGGGGTGGAAGTAAGTGTGAGGCCTTGTTAGCACGATAACTCTCGTAGAAATTAATTTAGCGGAACGCGCTTTGGCACAAAAATCAGTAGTCATAAGGCCCTGGTCGGTATTGCATTTGGGCCAAATCGGTCAAGGTGGAGGGGGGAAAATAGTGGTTGAAATGGTAAAAAAATCACAACAAATCACCAGTTGATTCCAGAGCATTATATTCGGTATGATGATTCCATTTTGAAATAGCCTTTGATTCCCATTAAGTTCAGCTTAAACAAACCCGGCAGCAAACAGTACGAGGGAGGGTCAAACAAACGAAAAAAATCATGGTCTCAACATTACTACTTCTGGGACGGCTTAGGGTATCCGTATACAAAATGAAATGCACTCTTTCCGACCGCCAGCTGCCGGAGCGAAATTTTTTTTATTCTTAACGGGAGCAAAAATCCCAACCCAAAATAAAAAACATTTCGACTGGTTAAAGGTAAAAGGTTGTAACCCTCAAATTTTTGAAAAGTGCGATTTCTGCGCTATTTCCTAGTTGCCACTCTCCCGGAGGTACTGTTAAAAGGTTGTAAGCCGGTCAAAACGGGGCAGCAAGATGCAATACAATTAATGCTGGTGTAACCCACACAATACGTCAAACAAAGACCCCCCCCCCCCGACGTTATAACCCCCTTGCAACATGTTACTGTAGTGAACACTGGCATGAGGGGTAGATTTGGAGAAAGGGCGTTTTGGCGTACTTGTAAGCGTTTTCAAAGTGGTCTTTGTGATTTTTATTTACAGTATTATGGCATTCCTATAAAATTTGGGAATCGAGGGTTACAACCTTTCACCTTTAACCAGTCGATTTTTTTCCTCGAGTCTGAGTACTTGGTTTTCCATATGACTTTGGTTAATATTAAATTGACACATGATCGGTGGGGGGTTGTTGTTTGTTTGGATTTAAAAATTAAAGAAAGCAAAATTTCGTGAAACGTCTCCGGCATTTCTTGATAATAAAACATGATGCCAGGTGAAAATAGCGGAAACCTACTAGAGCCGAACCGAGGCTCGACACCAACCTCGGCTGTGCATGAAATTTCTACGTATCGACCAAATGCTGCTTCGCTCCCGGGTAATATCGACGTCAGTAATCCGAATTGGGAGAAATGGTCTACGAGATGGCAACGATACAGGATCACAACATTCCTAAATGTTATGCCCGAAAGTTACCAAGTAAATCAACTTCTGCTGGCCCTTGGTGAAGACTCAGAAGAATTATACTTGCGTTTCGATTTGAACGAAGAAGAAAAAGAAAATTACGGGATCGTTTTGGAAAAGTTCGCTCGTCACTTCGCGGGGAAAACAAATTTCGTTTTCGAAAGAACACAATTTTTTGCTCGTAAACAACAAGCAGGGGAACCGGTGGAACACTTCATCAATGAATTGCATGCTATCGCTCGGAATTGCAATTTTGAAAACCTGACGAAGGATGACTTAATTTTACACAAGATTCTACAGGGAATGTCAGACGTACGTTTGTCCGAACTTCTACAGACTGGGATTACTCATTCTACGCTACCTCTACGAGTCATGGAAGAAAGAATAAAACAGGCAGAAAAAATTCGAGAACAACAAGCTGTAATTCATTCTGAAGATCCAGGTCAAGAAATCAATTCCTTGAGAACAAAATCATCTGCAAGACAAGGCCTTGCTCAGAAGTGTGGTAAGTGTGGCAATACTTATCATAGTGGTAAAGAATGCCCGGCGACAAAAGCTCGGTGTTTTAAGTGCAATTCGATTGGTCATTTCTCCTCAGTTTGTCGAACAAAAAAAGTAAACCACGTTTCTGACAATCACACTGACGATTTTCGCTAAAAATCACATTATAATCTGGGGCTGATTGAAATAAGTTCTATCAAAACAAATAGAAATCAGAACTGGGAGGTAGACTTGACAATTGGTTCCAAAATCCTGAAGTTTCGAATTGACACGGGAGCGGATGTGTCAATTATTTCAGAAAATGATTTCAACAACTTGTTCCGGCGAAATTATAGCCTGGAAAAGGTAAATTCTACTTTCCTTGGCCCCGGGAAAAATGTACTAAACATAGCGGGAAAATTCGCTGTAGACATAGCTCTCAAAAAGAAAAGTTTTGTTCCGAAAGCAGCCTGTCGGGTAAAGTGCATTTCATTTATCCGGTCATGCACTACGTACTACGTATATTCGGGGATCCGAAGCTAGAAATCCGTCATCGGAAACTGCATTTGCGCAGAAACTGTCACTATCAGTCAAAAACTAGATCTCAGCTGGAAACCTGTCGTTTGTATCCTTCTATTCCGAATTTTCAGTCCACAAACTGATAGATAACTCCCTTCCCCCCCCCCCCTCAGAAAGTGTTACTCTTGGAAATATACTTTTAAGCCCTGTTCACACGATGCAATGTTTGAAGCTATATTGCGTGCTTGATTTTCAAAAACATCCGGTCACTACCAAGGAACTTATGTTTTTAAAAAACCTGCATGAAATGTAGCTTCAAACATTGCATCGTGTGAACAGGGCTTTAGTTTTGGTCCGTGGCATGGACGATGCCAGTTCCCCCCGGAGCTGGCATTTCCATAAGTCTCTGGTGCAGGTGGCAAACACGTCTGACCAACCCTCATCCTAACGATTAGGTACACCAAAACCGGATTTCTAGCGAGCCAAAACCTGGCAAATCATTTTTTTTTAAAGCAAAGACTTGCGAAATTGCGATTTTTACGAAGCCGAAAATTGGGGGAAAAAGAAGGTTTTTAGTGAGCCAAATTGTGAATCAAATCATTTTAGTGAGGCAAATCCGTGCAATTGCAGTTCGAGCAAGTCAATACCCACGAAATAACGGGTTTTAGGAGAGAAAATGGTTTTCTGTAACAAGCAAAACCCGATAAATTGGCGTTTTTGTGAACAAAATCCGCGAAATTTGTTTTTGAATGAGGCAAACAACAAAACTGGATTTACAGCCACGAAAATCCTCGAATTTTAGTTTTTGGAATCCACTAAAGTGGTCTTTTAGTGAGTAGGACGCGCGGAAATGTGCTTCTTATTGTGAGTAATCCGCGAAATTGGTTTTTAAATGAGGCAACTTCACGAGATTGTTTTTTCAGCAATAAAAATCCCCGAAATAGGTTTTTTAGTTAACGAAATCCGGTAAATTGACTTTTTCGAGTCAAACATGCGAAAATGTGTCTGTAGCAAGAAAAGTCCGCAAAATTGGTTTTTAGTGAGTGAAATTTGAGGAATTTATTTCGAAGTGATCCAGATCCGGGAAAACGTTTTTTTCAGGCAAACAAGTAAGTGAAAAGTCTCTGGATTTGGACGCACCCCGCGCGAAATTTCTTTGATCGCGTCAAAAACCGGCGAACTTGGTTTTCATCTCAAAAATGCCTCGGTGTTTTAGGGAGTGAAATCTGAGAAAGTGGTTTATTGCTCTGAGCCAGGCCAGCAGGACATCTTGACGAAACAAAATTAAGACCTCCCCCCCCTTGCCAGATTTTAGCTTTTCGACGGCAGCTGTCGCACTAAGTCTGCGCTTTCAAGTCTATTAGGAAGGAAGTCTATAAGGGGACAGAACAACACTGGCCCCTGGGTTCTTGTGGCTTCTTTTTCTTTCATTTGGAGCCCAGCCCCCCTATTCTGTTACTCTTAACGCGTGCGTTAGCGAAATAAACAAGGTGAATAATTGAAAATAATCAGCTGAGAAATTTTGCTAACGCACGCGTTAGGAGTTACAGAATAGGGGGGCAGATGACTAAAAAGAAATGAGCTCGAAATGGACCCACTACTAACCCTCCGTGAAGCCCACAGATCCAGGCTGCTTTAACTGCGGTTACCATCATACCATCAATGGCTACAAAACCTAGGCATCAGGGGAGGGGGGGGGGCAAACGCGTGGAGGCACGTTTGGAAGAACATATCTTCATAAATAAACAGAGCAATAATCTTTAGGGAGCTAAGCTCCCGTTTTGAGTGAGTAATATCCCTAGGTTTCAACGTGCTTTCCGACCTCAGAAGTCATAAACCGGGAATATACTGTCCTATTTCAGGGGATAGTGCAATCTACGTCCCATTATAGTACCGGAGGAAGCACAATTAGTAAAGGGACCAGGCTCCGCGATTCTCCACAGGTAAAAAAGGCGTTCCCGAACCAGCAGATAACAATTTTTCATACAGTTACGTTTCCCAACAGGGTAATCAAACGACCATTAGTTTTCATGTTATTGAATACGATGTATTTATATGACACAGAACAACGACGAAAAGGCTACCGGAATTCGGGTTATTGTTGTTCTCGGTGCAATGATAACTCATGTTGTGTCGGCATGTTGGGTAGGAAGCTCGTGCTAAGCCATTTTGAGAAATTCTTAGCAGTCATGGACGGAGAGTCCCCTGAAATACTTGAGGACTTGAAAGTCAGAAGATCGTCCCTAACGAAGCCTTGCTCACCACCTCAATGAGCAGCAATAAGTCTTTCCTTTGCCTAAAATATAAAATCATGTGAAACTGTTTTGGTGCTGAAGAAATCATAAGAACCACCTGCTTACCTAATTTATGAGTATAGCCGTTAATGCGTCTTATCCGACTGCCAACAGAATATAACGTTATGGGACTCTTGCACGTACGTTCAAGACTATGTTCATATTGGGCTCTCGATGCTGTTTTGTCTCCTTCAGGTAGGATACCCTACGGGCTGCAATTTTTAGCCGTTCAATAATTATCTTATGATTAGACAGGCACTTCTTCACCTAAACCCGAGGCGATGTAAGCGAGGCCGAAGGTATTCTTTACCGCAGTTCACAACACCTTGTGGAAAAGTTTAATAGAAGGGCATTGCTTTTCATTAATATAAAACTCGCGAACTTTAAACGAATGGCACTGTCAGTGAAAGAGTCGATTTTGACGCGTTTTTGATTAGGACTATTCTTCCTCTTAGGCGAGGTGAAAAGTGGCCGGCTCGTACTCGAGCCCGCCGAGGTCGTTCGTTCAGCTTCCTTCGCGATGCGTAAAACTGAAGACTGGAAAACACCGGTCGCCTCGGCCGGCGGGCCTGGGCTGTTTCACTATACCTTCTGCCGGGTAAAATATTCGAAAACAGAAAAAAGGATTCGCCTCGCTTGGCTTCCCAAAGTCCTTCTTCACGGTCTTTCACTTATTTCTGAAATAAAAGGCATTACATTGGCCGTCAAAAAGTGACATTCATATCACCAATAGAAACTTGAAAAATATCGAGTGCAAAAAAAAACTGGTTGGGGGTGAAGTACATCCTAATCGGCGCCAGCAGCTACCGTCGGTTTCTTTAGTCTTTGGCTGGTCTATAGCCCCCCGCGCCAGGAACATGGGAAAATTCCAGCCTCTGACATTTTTTTTTGAACAGTTGATTTTTAATTTCCATCGTGGCCTGAATTTCATTTACATATGATGATCTCATTCAAACTTAAGCGATTACCGGATAAATGGTGCATGACCGGATGACCGGATAAATGAAACGCACTTTACCCGACAGGCTGCTGTCGGAACAAAACTTTTCAGATTACGTACATTTTCAGATCAGTTACATTAAGTCAAATGGTATGTCACAAATTTTCCATTACACAGTGCCTGGGTTCGAATCCGAAACATTTAAAAAAAAAAAAATTTTTTTTTTTGTTCCTCCCTTTTTGGCCCATCTCAGGATTTTTTACTCAATATTTATTAGGCTGTAGGCAAATCAAATTAAAGAGACGGCGCCGAAAACTCCCCTGCCACATGAACGGATTTGGTTCACTAGGGTCTCATACGAAAGCGCGTTCATTTTTCATTACTCGAGTCAATTTTGGGGCAATTGCAGCAACAGCCGTGCGGTAGCGAATTTTCAACTAATTCAATCCCCTCTTTCACACCGTTCCCGTGGACCGATCCGCCTGGATCACGAACTTGTCCGAGATATTCACGCTATTGATTTTTAGACCAAATTTGGTTGCCCTAAGTAGAAAATTGCGGCCGTGATCGTGCTAACAAAAAAGGGTCATATATATATATATATCGCATCCACTTGGCGAAATTGTCCACTTCATGAAATGAATGTCCATTTCACGAAGTGGCTCCACTTGCCGTAATTTAAAAAAATTATCACATCTGCCCCCCTATTCTGTAACTCTTAACGCGAGCGTTAGCAAAATTTCTCAGCTGATTACTTGAATTATTCAACTTGTTTATTTCGCTAACGCACGCGTTAAGAGTTACAGAATAGGGGGCCTGGACAAAAAAAATATCCATTTCTTGAAAAATAAATCGCGTTCGTCCAGTTGCTGAAATTAAGCTTCCTTACTACAAGTGGATGCACAACGTCAATTTTAGCGGGTTTTTGAGTGCTCAATAAAATAACCTTTGTAAATAAAACAAAACTTGTTTCAGCATCAGAGATTCCACACTCATCCATTTCACGAAAAGGTTAATATTGTGCATCCACTTGCAGTAAGGAAGCTTGATTTCAGCAATTGGACAAACACGAATTCCTTTTCAAGAAATGGACAATTTTTTTGTCCAGATGTCGTAATTTTTTGAAGTTACGGCAAGTGGAGCCACTTCGTGAAATGGACAACCATTTCGTGAAGTGTACAATTACTCGACATGGATGCGACATATATAGCAAATTGAACCGACCTCGGATTCGTGTTCTAGGGGTTCTGAAACATGAAAAAAATGTTTCATGACCCATGTGTGCGACCATCAGGGCGAGACCAATAGTGCATTTTTTAAATGAAATGCACTAAAAGTTAGAGACTACATTTATGTGTTAAGAGGCTGTCAACAACCATTACTAGGTCGTCCTGCGATTGAAAAGCTTGGTATTTTAGGGCGAATTGACTCTTTTGCGAGAAATACACCCAGTGAATATTATAAATCGCTGTTTCCTCAACTTTTTAGTGGGATCGGTGTGATGAATTACTCTTATTCAATTAAATTGAAAGAGGGCTACAAACTCTATGCTATTAGTGCTCCTCGTAGGCTCCCAATCCAGCTAAGGAGCCAAACGGAAAAAGAGCTTAAAAGAATGGAAGAAAACGGGATTATTGCTCCATTCGAAGAACCTACTGACTGGGTAGCTGGAATGGTCGTGGTCCCAAAACCAGGTGGTGACGAGGTCCGAATATGTGTTGATTATTCGTACTTAAATCAAGCAATAAAAAGAGAGCGCGTGATTCTCCCTGGAGTAAATGACATTTTGCATCAACTCTCTGGTGCAAAGATATTTTCAGAAATAGACTGTCGAAGTGGTTATTTTCAGATCAAACTAGACGAACATTCTTCCAAGCTAACATCTTTTTTAACTCCATACGGGCGTTTTGTTTTCAAGAGATTGCCGATGGGGATCTCTAGCGCACCAGAATTTTATCACAGGACCATGACCAGTATTCTCAAGGGAATTCCAGGTGTTTTAACCCTCTTAGATGATACATTAATATTTGGAAAAAATAAAGAAGAGCACGATGAAAGATTGCACAAGGTATTGACCAGACTAGCTGAAGAAGGGGTCACATTAAACGAGGGAAAATGTGTATTTACAGTCAATGAGGTCAGATTCTTGGGTCACATAGTTTCGGAAAATGGAATTAAACCAGATACCGAGAAACTGGAAGCTATTAAGACCATTCCTCGCCCTACAGATTTGTCCGCTCTGAGACGTTTTTTTGGCATGCTTTATTACCACGCAAACTTTTTCCCAAGACTCAGTAACGAAACCGAACCCTTGAGAGACCTCTTAAAGAAAGGCAGGTACTGGATTTGGGATAAGTGCCAAGACGAAGCCTTCAATCGTATAAAAAACATGCTGTGTTCAGCTCCCCTACTAGCATTTTACAATCCAAACTTGCCTATCAGAGTGTCTGCTGATGCCAGTTTAATGGGGTTAGGGGCGGTTTTGGAACAAAAGGCGGGAAACTGTTGGAAACCGGTCCAATACGCTTCAAGGAGTTTGACTGATACTGAGAAACGGTATTCAAATCTTGAACGAGAAGCCTTGGGACTCGTTTTCGCTTGCGAAAAATTCGAAGACCTTTTGATTGGGACACCTTTTGTGTTGCACACTGACAACAAACCTCTGGTGACCTTGTTTAGAAAAAAACCTCTAGCCGATTTGAGTGCCAGAATCCAACGCATGAGAATGCGAATGCTCAAATTCAACTACAAAATGGAATATGTGTCTGGAAAGGAATTTTATATTCCCGATACTCTTTCTCGTGCCCCTCGAAATCTTGAAAATGATAGCAATGATGATGTACTGAACAATGCGGACATTGAAATTTTCGTTGACCAAGTTTTTAATGCCAATGTTAGCGATGTCAGAATGGCTCAGTTTTTGAAAGGCCAAGAAAGTGACCCAATTTTCGGAATGCTAACAACGTATATCAAGAATGGCTGGCCAAAGACTCCTGATTTTCGAACTATTCCTTATTCAAAGTTCAAAAACGATCTTTGGATTAAGGAGGGCTTAATTAAGTATAAAAATCGATGCGTAGTTCCACCTAAGCTTCAAGTTGAAATTTTGAACCGTATTCACAATGATGGCCATGGTGGGGAATCGAAATGCATAGATGTGTTTGGTGGCCAGCTATTACCCAAAACATAAGAGAAAAAGTTTCAAACTGTCGTAAATGTACTACGACGAGGGTTCAAAGGCCGGAACCTCTTTTACCGTCTACACTGCCCGATCGACCATGGCAACCTCTAGCCATGGATTTTTTCAAGGCAAAAGGGATCTGGTATTTGGTAGTGGGAAATTTCTTTTCGAAATACTTGGATATTCGTCCGTTTCCTCGACAAATGAGAACAGAAGATGTAATCAGTTACCTAAAACAATTATTTTCTCAGTTTGGGGTTCCAGAAATAATAAGGTGTGACGCTGGTAGTAATCTGACTTCATTCCAAATGAAAAAGTTTGGGAAAGAAATGGGGTTTACTGTTGTTCATTGCCGTCCAAAACATTCGCAGGCTAATGGTTTCGCCGAGGCGATGGTTCACATTGCCAAAAACATGGTTCTGAAATCAACCGATTTACAAATCGCTTTACTGGCGTATCGCTCCTCGTCTCAAATTCAGCAATTGTCACCATCAGAGTTGCTTATGGGACGCCGTATGAGAGGAACGCTACCAATAGACCCAGAATTGCTTGAACCAAAATGGCCTGATCTCGATTTGTTTCGAAGAAATTTCAACAAACATGTCATCAAAACTAAGGGCCGTATTCAGAAACCCACCTTTACGAAGCCTTTACTAAAGGAGTTGAAAAATATGATGGTTTATTAAAATGTGTCATGTGTTTTGAAGCGCTTAAAGGAGACGTAAAGGTTAAGGTTGGTTTCTGAATACGGCCCTAAAACTTGGTTCGATCAAAGGCATTCAAGTCGGAACTGAGGGAGTTAATACCGGGAGAGGAAGTTTTCATCAAAGACAAAAATAAATTCGGTACAGTGTCTTCCAAATCAAAGGACGCAGTTCGCCGATATGTAGTTTCTACCGAATCTGGGACGATTGAAAGAAATAGAGTCGCTTTGATACCCTCGAAAAATAAGCCCAGGTTGAATTTCCCGTATTATAATAGCAACGAAAAGTCCAAAAATTGCGAACAGAGTGAAATTTCTCGACCCTAACAAGATGATGAGGATTTCTTTTGGAGACAAAATTACAACGAAACTCATGGGACAGCACAAAGAAGAGAGAATGAAAGAACAAAGCAAAGAGGATCAACGAAAGCAACCTGAAGAAAACAGAGAGGATCAACGAAAGCAACCTGAAGATCAGGAAGAAAATGAAGGAAGAGAGGCGGGACGAGCAGTTGAACCCGACGACACAAGAGAATTTCCAGATAATGAAGAAAATGCAGATGAATGACAAGTAAGTGGTCTCCTACAAAACCAGGAGTGGACGGAGATCGAGACCGTCTATGCGTTTTGGATATTGACGAATCCATTTTTCAAAGAAAGGGAAATGTGTTAATATTAAATTGACACATGATCTGTGGGGAGTTGTTGTTTGTTTGGATTTAAAAATAAAAGAAAGTAAAATTTCGTTAAACGTCTCCGGCATTTCTTGATAATAAAACACATAATCCCAAGTGATTATCGCTCCAATACGACCAATTTCCTACGTTTTTTCTGTTTCTAGCGTGCCTGCTGCCCTCATGGCTCACGTAAATACGGTTTGTAACACACCATTCGAAAGACCATCGAATGTAGAAGTTTTCATCAATTTTGCCACTCATGAGACCATAAAACAGCTGACGTACGCCACCTTGAAATTCACCTGCTATTTTTGGCATTTCATTTTTCCTGTGTTTGCATGCAGATTATGTTTTGTATAATTCGAAGTGGACTGTATTTTTTCAACAATTGGGAATTGGGGGAGAGGAACTCACCTTAACGACAATGATGCGGTGACCGATGTTCCGATTTGGTTATTAAAAGGGCTCTTAACTTTGCCCCTTTCAAAACGAAGAATTTATAATTTTGTCACGTACGAAATTTATTTTACTGCACGAGCGGACAAAAAAAAAAAAAAAAAAAAACCCGCGAGCGAGAGACGAACGCACCAGAAGAGGTTGTGTCACTCGTCGTTATTTTGTGAGTAAGGTTTTGTGGAAAAAGGAGGGAAAACAAGGGAAAGCCGGGAGAGCCGACAGCCATGAAACTAATTTAGACAAGAATTAAAAACAAACAAAATTGAAAATACTAAAAAAGATAAATTTGGGTGAAACATTCCGCCCGCCCTGAAGCAATTGGCTTCAGCAATTTTTACGATCGTCGATACAAGGCGAGTTTGGTTACTGGCCTCTGGTACTCTTTAAAGCCGAGAGCTCCGTTATCGATTTCTGGGATTCGAATGGTGACGACGCGAACTTGTCCATACTTAGCTGGAAATACCTTTGATATTCTGGCCACCTTCCAAGCGAGGGGAGGGGGGCAAATTGTCTTCCTTCACGATCGCGAGGTCCCCTGGTTCGAGATTTTTCTTGATTTGTGTCCACTTTGGGCGTGATTGAAGTGATGATACATACTCAACGCTCCAGCGCTTCCAGAAACGTTGGTGCAGATGTTGTACCATTTCCCATCTCTTCAGCCTATTTACTTGGACATTGCTAAGTCAACTGTCGGAAGAGCTACAAGTGGCGAAAAAATCAAAAAATGCCCTGGCGTGAGAGTTGAAAAATCGTTAGGGTCACTACTAATTGCAGTAATAGGCCTTGAGTTTAGTGCCGCCTCGACACGAGTTAAAACTGTATTTAATTCTTCGAAAGTCAAAATCATTGTACCAATGTTGCGAAGCAGATGGGTTTTGACGACTCGGACCATAGATTCCCAGACTCCGCCGAAGTGCGGGGCAGCCGGTGGGTTGAAATGCCAACGAATCTGTCGAAAGGATAATTTGTCGATCAAAATTTGCATATGCTCACTGTCAGTGAGGAAGCGACGTAACTGACGATCAGCTGCTCGAAAATTGGATCCATTATCAGAATAAATGTCTGATGGAAGGCCTCTTCTGGAAATAAAACGATCCAATGAGGATAAAAAACTATCCATTGTCAAATCTGAAACCAATTCCAGATGCGTGGCTCTACTGGCCATGCAAGTAAACACGGCAATGTACGATTTCAAAAGCGGAGTTTTTCTTAGCCTCGAAGATTTCGTCATAATCGGCCCGCAGAAATCGACACCAACACGTACAAAGGCGCGAACTGGCACGCTAGTTCGAGCTTCGGGAAGCATAGCCATTTGAGGCTCGAGTGTTAGAGGTCGCGTGCGGTAGCACTTCAGGCATCGAAAAATTACACTCCGAACGAGTCTCCTAGCCGAAATTACCCAAAAACGACTCTGCAGGGTGGCTTGTAGGGCTCCCTGTGCAAGATGTCCAAACGAAAGGTGGTAGAATTCGATTACCAACCAAGTGAGTCTCGATTTGCTGGGTAACAATATTGGATGATGTAGGTCTTCATTCTGTCCGGGAAGACTAAGGCGACAGCCTACTCGGACGATTCCGCTATCGTCCAAATATGGATTGAGACGAGCAAATTTAGTCGAAACGAAATTTTATTCGAAGACAAGGAGCGTATCAACTCTCCGAAATCATCGTTTTAAGCCTTCCTTATCCAGAAGAAGAGGGCTCGAGACAACTCATCTGAGCTCAAAGGTCCCACAGGCCTCAGTGATGAGGGTGTTATGGCTCTGAAGCAAAACGCCGTGACCCTTTGAAGTTTAAGAAGTGACGAAACTCGATCAAGCAGCGGCAAGAGAAGGTCAGGCAGGGTCTTCAAGGCAACTGCGACGTGAGTTTTTCTAGGGAGTTTAATTTCGAGAGTCGATTCCTCAGGAGTGGTAGTAGGATATTTGTTCAAAGGCCAAAACGACGAGGGCCTTGACAACCAATCAGGTCCGTTCCACCATAAATTCGAAGTCACAAGAATTTCAGGATCCATGCCGCGAGAGGCAATATCAGCAGGATTTTTTTCCGTTGGTACGTAATGCCACCACTCGACGCTAATGTTCTCTTGTATGTCGCTGACGCGATTCGCGACAAAGGTTTGCCAACGAGAGGGTGACGAAGCAATCCAATGGAGGGCGACCGTGGAATCTGACCAACAATAGACTCCTTGAAATTCAATGTAGTTATCGAACGACTTTAAGCACGTCTGAACCATTTTGGCTAACAAAACGGCGACTTGCAATTCTAAGCGTGGAAGCGTAATCGCTTTGTTTTGAGGGGTCACGCGAGACTTGGCAAGCAACATAAAGGGCGTTATCTTGTCGAATTCCTCGACAACCAAATAAACAACACAGCCGTAGGCCTTGTTCGATGCGTCGCTGAAACCATGAAGATAGTAGACTGGGTTAGAATTTGATGACGAAATAAAGGATCGCCGAATACTAATTTTCGAGAGCGACGAGAGGGTTTTACCAAACCTAGTCCAAATTTCGACGATATCCGAGGGTAGAGGCGAGTCCCAGTCAAGTTTTTGAGTCCAGAGGTCCTTTAAAATCAATTTAGCGACCAAAATAACGGGTGATAGCCAGCCCAGTGGATCGAAAATGCGAGCTATGGACGACAGTATTCCTCTTTTTGAGAAAGTATCCTTTATTTCTAAGGCTCGATACGAAAAAGAGTCCGTGCTAACGTTCCACGAGAGTCCCAAAATTTTAAGAAAGGTGTCGCCATCGAACGACACTGAGAGATCAGACCGTTGGTCATCGAGAGGTATGTGACTTAATACCTTTGGTGAGCTGGAAACCCATTTTTTTTATTTCGAACTGACCTTCTTTTAACAAGTTTGTTAATTGATCATACATTTCCAAAGCGGCGTTTTCGTCTCGAACCGATAATACGAAGTCGTCTACGAATATTTGTTCTGGTATCACCCGAGAAGCTTCGGGATATTGATGACCCTCGTCCTTTACCAGCTGTTGAAGGGTCCGCATGGCAAGGAATGGCGAAGATGAAAGTCCAAAAACGACACTTGTGTGCTGAAGGCACTCGATAGGATCTTTTTTGTCAAACCTCCAAAGGATTTTTTGATATTTTCTATCAGCGGGGTTGACCCTAATCTGACAGAACATTTTTTTGATATCCCCCGCCAGAGCAACTAGGTTCAATCTGAAGCGAAGCAAAACTCCAACCAAATCATTGTGAAGTTTAGGACCAGCAAAAAGCGTGTCATTTAATGATCGACCATTTGAAGTTCGACACGAGCCATCGTAGACTACGCGTAAACGAGTTGACTCGCTGTCTTTAACCACACCATGGTGGGGCAGGACGTAACCATCCGTGTCCTTGGCGATTCCAAGATGTCCGTCTGATTGGTGTTGTCGGGTGACATTCGAATATTTGATCTTTGACTCTGGATTCCCATCCAGACGTTTTTCCAGAGCGTAGAATCTGCGACGGGCGACTGAACCCGAACTTCCTAAAAGAGGCTCATTTGGTTTAAATGGAAGTCTCACGACGTATCTTCCATCCGAATCACGAGTAGTAGTTTCAACAAAAAACTGTTCGCATTGCTTGTCTTCTAAGCTCATTGGCTTTCTGTCGGGAACCTGGTCAATCGACCAGAAAGAAGACACCATTTCTTCTAGCGAAAGATGAAAGTTACGAGAAACGGTTGGGATTTCCGATGACAAATTTTAGGTCGTTATCAATGGAACAGAAGATTGCGCAGGTCCAACAAGAACCCATCCGAGGGTCGTTTCGAGCGCTGTTGGTGACCCGGGTGGACCTAATCTACGACCTTCTAAAAACATGGAATGCAGAACGTCAGCTTCCAGGAGTAGATCAATTTTCCCAGGCATGGCGAAGCTTGGATCAGCAAGACGCAGCCCCTTGACGTGGTCCCACAAATTGACCATCAAAGACGTCGAGGGTAAAGTGCCAGAAATTTGTTCGATGCACAAAGGTTGGAACTTAGTGCGGGGGAAATCACAACCGACTGGGGTGAGCGTCACATCCGCAGCCTCTCGTACGGCGGCGATACTTTTATTCGACATTCCTGTCACCTGTACGTTGGCGTGGCCTTTCTTGTCAGCCCAAATTTATCGGCTAAATCAGACAAAATGAACGAATTCTGACTTCCGGTATCTAAAAGTGCTCTGAGAGTGTAACTACTTCCATGGACGTGGATGTCTACAAGCGCCGTCGACAGCAAAATGACGCTGTTCGGAATGGGACCGATATTGCTCGACAGCAACGAAGACGATGAAAGGGGTTTGGCCTCAGACGCTTTCTCTAAAGACGATTTCGATTCACCCCTTCCCCAGTCTGAACCCGAATTGACTTTGGGTGAGCTGTAATGCAACAACTGATGGTGACCGTTACCACACACAGAACACTTGACATTGAGGTCACATCTATTGGCTAAATGGTCCGAACTAAAACACATCAGACAAAGTCCTCCCGCCTTTACCATTTTGTAACGAGCAAATGGCTTAGTGGCCAAGAATTTTTTACAATGAGACAGCTCGTGGGGTTGACGACATGCCACGCATTTTATTGAGACATTGAGAAACGAACGAGATTCTCTTCTCGAGTTTGGCGAATTGGTCTTGTACGACGACGATTGCGGTTGTCGAGAGCTATTGAACAGCTCAGCCGCTTTAAGGGCCTTGACAGTTTTTTCGAGAAAATTGATCAAGTCTTCATACGACGGGAAAGGATCATTTTGCTGGGTCTCAAATGTCTCTTGAGTCGATTGGTTCAACTTTTGAAGAATTGTAAAGGTAACAACGAAAGACCATGAGTCGGTCGGCAAGTCTAAAGCCTTAAGGGCATTCATATTTGTTTTGACTGTCGAAATTAAATTGGCTAGCGATCGAGCGTCTTTACGCACGGGTGGATGATTCACAATTTTGGCCCAGTGATTAGCCGCAACGGCTCGCGGCTGATCGTAACGAGAAGTTAGGGTTTCCCATGCTACTGAAAAGTTATGCCCCTCTAATGGTAGGGAATCGATAAGTAGAAGGGGTTCGCCCGAGACCGTGGTCCTGAGATAATGAAGTCATTGGACGTTGTCGAGGTCATTGCTATCGATGACGAGCGATTTGAAAAGTGCTTTGAAGCTCGTCCATTCTTCAAGGGATTTGCCCTCAAATCTAGGAAGGGAAATCTTGGGCAAAATGAAATTCGAATATTGATCTCTTGTAGACCTTTTTTGGTTTAATTGGAGAGCTGACACTGCTCTCGACAGGGTCTGTTCCATTTCCTGGACAGGGGACGAGCGATTAGATGGTAACACGACATCGTTACATTCAACATTCCCGGAAACGGTATCGAAATTGGAGTCATCAGACCAACGAGAGGGGGGCCTTGAACTTCCGTGTTTAGCCTCCAAATCAAAGCAAAGGGACATGAACTGGTCGAGATAGGTTTCGATGACATCCCCCGTAACATTTTCGGGGAGCTGACTACTAGTAAGAATTTCGTAAAATTTGTCAATTATGACGTCTTTCCCCTGCAGTACTTCTGTCACTTCCAAATAGTCCCCGGGAGAAAGGGAGTCTTTTTCTAGTAGTGATTCGAGCCGTTTTAACTTCAACTTAAGTTTGAAGAACTCTTTTTTCCCATTAGAGTTCATTTTTGATGACTTTGAAGCTTTAATTAACGACGATGAAACAAATAGCTACGAACGGTACCTAACATCTGGCGCGGAAGTTGAAAGATTGATAAACAGAATCAACAATAATAAACAAACTGAACTTTGAACGAACGATTGAATGAACGATAAATGATTACGAAAGACGAGCACAACGGGTGCTATAATCCGAAACCAACAATGTTCAAAATTAACCGCCAGTACCAGTCTAATCGCGCACTTTTCACGATCTAACCTCTCTTACGCACACGAAAACGCGACAGCACAAACCACGTGCTAACGAACGATGCAAATTTGCGAATAAGGAACAAAAAATTCAAAGATACATAAAATAAAAAAATTGCGACTGCCTATCCGGCTCGGTGGGACAAAATGTTTTGTATAATTCGAAGTGGACTGTATTTTTTCAACAATTGGGAATTGGGGGAGAGGAACTCACCTTAACGACAATGATGCGGTGACCGATGTTCCGATTTGGTTGTTAAAAGAACTCTTAAATTTGCCCCTTTCAAAATGAAGAATTTATAATTTTGTCACGTACGAAATTCATTTTACTGCACGAGCGGACAACAAAAAAAAACCCGCGAGCGAGAGACGAGCACCAGAAGAGGTTGTGTCACTCGTCGTTATTTTGTGAGTAAGGTTTTGTGGAAAAAAGAGGGAAAACAAGGGAAAGCCGGGAGAGCCGACAGCCATGGAACTAATTTAGACAAGAATTAAAAACAAAGAAAATTGAAAATACTAAAAAAGATAAATTGGGACGAAACAGATTACATGTTCAAATTAACTCCGAAACACCATTCTAATGACCGATTCGAAAAGGTAATTTTCTGCTCTTTCCGAATCAGTCATTAGTTTTTGTCTAAACTTGGATTGCGAGCTCTTTGTGCAAAAAAGTCACGAAGAGCGTGAAAAACAGGAAAATGCCAATATCTCGTAAGGTAACCACTTTCGACCATGTGTTCAAATGGTATTTTTGGTGCGTCCAGGTGCGTACTACAGCATGGCAAAGTATTGCACATTCCTCCTGAAACACCCTGTATTATTTTTTCAAATCATACTTACATTTTTAGGCTCTTCTTTTTCAGCATGCTTTTTTTCAAGTTCCGATGATCCGGGCGTGTCAGGACTCTGAAGTTGAGGGTTGACACCTGCTGTTGTTTTTTTCTCGAAACTAGATTCAAAGAAATCAAAAAGCGTACGCCCTTTTTTCGATTGAGACTCCAATAATTGCTTCTGTTTTGACAGTTGAAGTGACGCATAAACACCAGCACTCACAGGTAGACACAGAAGGGGGTTTGACAGGTGCGATTTGAAGAATACACGAAGATAACCTTGCTGAGAGTAGCCTTCTCAAGCGGGAAGTCTTGCCGTCTCGAATTGCGCCAAGCCCCTTCGTTCTCATTTTATTTGGAGTCTAGGGAAATTATTTGAAAATTCGGTAATTCGTCTTTGAGAACAAGGGATAGGCGAGGGGGGGATTCAGCCCAATGGGGGGGGGGGGCTAAAGCCCCATCAGCCCCCTGCTGGATCCGCGGCTAGTAACACAGTGCGACGAACACGACCGTACCGGCCACAGCTGCCCATTCACGTTCATTTCGTCTACTTAGTACTTAGTTGTTGTCACGTTCACGTTGTTAGTGTTTGTCTCCGTGACCGGGTAGGTCGGTGAAGGGCATCTTAGGGACGACTGTCTCGTCCTCGGCATCTAGCGCACGAAATTAATGAAAACACTTATTCGAGTTCTAGACAACAACTGATTTATTTTTATATTTAAGTAAATGTTTGTCATGTGGTATCAACAACCACCTAACAGTTAGAACATGTCATCAGAGGAAATTAATTCAACTTCTATTTTGAAGATTATTTATGAATAATTAAAGAAGGATAGGAACGGATTGGCAAAAAAAACGTTTTCGCAAAATTAGTTTGCTATTACTTTTATTCAAAGAGGGAAAGGGTGTTCTTTGGTGTTACGACGTTCACGGGCTGAAATCATAAAAACAAAATTAGTGACATTTTCCGTGACCCACTGCAGCAGTTCAGTCCATTTACATTTTTTCTTATAGTGTGTTCACTCCCCAGCTACCCCAACACACGGAGAAATAAAAAACGTTCGTATATAGTACTAAGTATTTGCGACCAAAATCACCCTATGAGCATAGGGTCGCAAATGCTTTCCTTCTGAGATACACGTACAATTGTGTTTTTTTAGCGAGGGCCTACTTTTTCTCCAAAAACTCAATTTCACGGCCGAACCGCGGGGCTTAGAAAAAAACTGTTGACGTTTTTGAAAAGAGCACAAAATTTCACTTCAGAAAACAGTGCTCTGCATCGCTGTAAACGTTCCTTAGTATTTTTTATGATTTTTCAAAAATGACGGAAGTTACTTTTTTGAAATTTCTCCTATAATTCAGCGACTGTTTTCTGCAAAATTTACAATGCTTCCAGTATGGTCCCAATATCAGAAAAACATGCCCGTTTTGTGAGCTTCCCAATGACCTCCTCAAAATTGAAGTTGGTCCAATTTTGAGAGAGATATCACACATGAAATCCGAAAAAACAAGGTGTAAACGTGCAAAATCAGTATGTTTGTCCGATAAAAAAAATTGTCTTTATGTACCTTAAACGTACCATTGTACTTACGAAAGGCAAATATTGCTTGGAATTTAGTCCGAAAATGTCACTTAAACGCAAAAAACGACGAATTGCCCCCCCCCCCCCAAACTCATTATTTTCGGTTCCGAAAAAGATGGTGGGGGGGCTGGTTTTTAATTTTTTGCGCTAAAGGGATATTATCGGATTGAATCCCAAGCAATAATTGCCTTCCGTAAGGCGCAATAGTACTTTTAAGGGGACACTTTTTTACTGGGACAAACTTACTGATTTTGCTCTTTTACACCTTGTTTTTTCGGATTTTATGAGTGATATCTCTCTCAAAATTGGACCAACTTCAATTTTGAGGAGGTCATTGGATAGCTCACAAAACGGGCATGTTTTTCTGATATTGGGACCATACTGGAAGCATTGTAAATTTTGCAGAAAACAGTCGCTGAATTATAGGAGACATTTCAAAAAAGTAACTTTAGTCATATTTGAAAAATCATAAAAAATACTGAGGAACGTGCAGGCTTCAACAAATTTTTGATTGAATAATTAGAACACAAATGCTTTTTTAAAAGAAAATTCAAACCAGAGGGTTTGAAGCTATCAACAAGAGATGATACAGTATCAGTTTTATCTCCAGGGTCCCAAAATGGAGACTGTCTTTACTCGTAGTTTATAGGGCCTTAGTTTTACTGCTTCCATAAGAGTCAACGCGTCGTTTTCGAGTAGGCGTTCTCGATTGTGAGGGGAAGCAAGACCAGCAATAAAACCATCGCGAATGTACCCATCTCGGTGGTCAACCGCACTCACAGCTTTGAATCCACAATCTTTGCTAAGAATTTTTAGATTCTGAATGTGTTGATCGACTGATTCTCCAGGTTGTTGTTTTCTGACCGCTAATTGATGTCGCGCAAAAACTTCACTCTTCTTTTTGGCGGATTGAGTCTAATGATTCGATAACGGTTGCATACGACTATTGTTCTTTAATCAACTCAAATACTGAAGCTGAGAGAAAACTGATGATTAGCTTCAGTTTGTCATCGTCTTTCGTGATTCCCGCGATTTCAAGAAAGTTATCGAACGTAATCCTCCAATGGTTCCATCCTTTTGCAGAAGGAGAGTCAGGAGCCGTCTCAAATTTGTTTGGACGAAAAAACTTTTCCATTTTATGATTGTTTTTTGTAAGCAAATAAAATTGTCATAAACGAGAAATCTCTACCAAAAGTGGTTTTTATTTCCTTAAAAAAGTTTGCATGGAATGAAATGATTTTTAAATTATACAATAATATGATTTTAGTAAAAATATTTACCACACTTCCCTCGTTGAGGTGTGTTAAAAACAAACCGGTTTCGGCTGCTCGTCATCTTCAGCGTCTGGAAGTACAACTGAAAGTGTTGTTGAGTTTCTAGGTTAAAGGCTAGGTTAAGGCTCGTTTCTAGGTTAAAGCTATAGAATTTACAATTATTCTCGTTTCAGGGAGCTTGCGCAACTCGTATCAACTAGGCAACATATTGTTTCCTTCAAGAACTGAAAGTGACTGAAAGTGTTGAAGAGTTTCAGTTGTACTTCCAGACGCTGAAGATGGCGAGCAGCCGAAACCGGTTCGATTTTAACCCACCTCAACGAGGGAAGAAAGACAATGTAGGCTCCTGCGGCTACAGCTTTTTGCATGCATTACCTACTAACCCTCGTAGTTTAAGCGAGCTCACTAACAATATCAAGTAAATAAATTCACTCTTCTTACCTCCATTTGAGACTTCGTACACAAGTCAACCTCTCTCTAGCCACCGTCCTCCTGCCGAGCCTGCAAGGTGATGTTGAAAGCCAACCTTGGGTGTTTCTCGAGGCTGCTCGTAAACATCGACGAGGACCGCACCTGAGCTTCCTGGAGTGTATACGAAAATACGACCTCGACGTTTCTGTAGGGCAAGTAAAGGTATACTGCCTGAATGTTGGAAGGGGACGGAGACAAGGGAGAAGCCGCTTAATGAGAATACATTGGACCTATATCAACTCCCCCTTTCCCTTCTTCTTCTTCTTCAGACCATCGTTTAGCGAGCTACCTCCACCCACGCAACACATTGCCTGACTAGGTAATGTTCTAATTAGCACTTGCCCGTTAAACTACCTACCGCACCCTTTACCCTTTTTAGTCAATGCCCTTGGGCTGGGACGTCATGAGAGGGCGACGAGGGTTTCGAGAGTGTCAAGACGAGACAAAATTATGTAGTAAAGCTTATCAACGACAAGAAAGGGCTTTCAGCTTTCTCTTCTTTCTTGATCGTATTTTGATGTTTCGAAGTTTCAGTCCGAGGAGGCTAGATGGGAGAGCTTCACTCGGATTATCTGTCGTTTACCCTTCATCGTTTACTCTACAAGTCTACATCGTTTCTAGGTTAAAGCTATAGAATTTACAATTATTCTCGTTTCAGGGAGTTTGGGTAACTCGTATCAACTAGGCAACATATTGTTTCCTTCAAGAGTCACGTCTTTTGTTCTCGGCAAATGAACGTTTAAAGTACGTTTACCATTTAATTGTTTCGTGATGGTGAGGAATGTTGGGGGGGGGGGAGAGTAACTTGTAAGGCAGCGCTCTAGTTAAGGTAACAAGGTGAGCTCCACAATCAGCACTCTTTGGAACGTGGGAAGTCAGCGAAGCTTAAGGGTCTAAAATGGGCGTGGAATTCGTGAGAGAAGACTGAAGAACTATGTAGTATTGTCACTGTGTGAAAGAGAGGATGAGCGAAAAGCAGGAATGGAAGATGCGAGCTCAAGAACTCTCGCCTTTTTACAAAAGAACTCTTCATATGAATTTGTCAGGGCGTTTTTAATGAGAGCATATTGTCACCACCACCATCCGACCACCCATTCCCATACCATCCGACCTCACCATCTCATTCTCACACCCCTCATTCTCATACCATCCGACAACTCATTCCCTTCCACTCTATTTTTTAAAATGTCATTTTCAAGTCGTATCGCTATTGTCAGCTTTTTCTCATATACTATATTTTTTATAAATTTCAGTTCCGTACTTGTTATTCTTGGAAAAGTCGCTTCAAAATTCTCCCTCCTTTCGACACACAGATTGGACGGGAAGAAAGAAAAAAGTGTTGGCGTGACTCCGGACCGTTCAACTTTTTATCCGTATTGGGAAGTTCGAGGTGAAACAATAATGATCTAAAAGCAGATTTATGCCCGAATTAATCGCTTTGGCGTTGTTGTGAAGAAACGGACAGGAGGGGTGGGAGAGAGGTGCTTTAAAGCTTGATCAACCTAATGAGATAAAAGGCCCGCTCTTTTTCGCCAAAAGCTGCAAACTTGTTATAAACGATTCCTTAACGAGGGCATCCCAAATTAAATGAAAAACCCAGTTCG
Source organism: Corythucha ciliata (assembly GCA_038030265.1). Classification (NCBI taxonomy): domain Eukaryota; kingdom Metazoa; phylum Arthropoda; class Insecta; order Hemiptera; family Tingidae; genus Corythucha; species Corythucha ciliata. Next base: position 31,823,479 of record CM075938.1, read on the forward strand.
CGTTGCAGCTAGAGGGAACTGAACTGATGGGAGGACGGTTGGCGAGGAAAGTTTTTTCTAAAAGGGTAATCGCTTTTTGTTTATCACTGATTTGAATGGCACTTGGTTGCAAATGACAATTATTAATTAGAGAACAGGAGAATCGAGTAAAAACGGTTTATCTGATCCAATGAAATACCTAATTAACTGTTGATTCGAACCTAACAATAAACGCATGTGATGCGCCCTCAGGAACATACGTTTAAAACAAACGAGTCCTGAGGGTGATTCGTTTCAATAAAATAGTCCCGCTTTTCCTTTGTCGTCTGAATCATAAAATGCGTACGGCTTCGCATTATCCGGTTGAAGCACTCCATTTTTCAACGTTTTCATTCATTCTCCCCCATGTTTAAACTCTCTTGACCTTTCATGTCTAGCGCGAAAGGGTTTAAAAGGAGCTTCCAAGGCACTAATAATAGAAAAGCAAGAGGTTTACAGAGTGAGAGAGAACTCTTGTTCACTCATCAGATGACTTTTCAACATGACAGAATACAAGGTAGGTCAGGCCGGGAAAGTTGGGAGAGGGGCAGGGGGAAAAGGAGGAATTATTTATACTGAAGACCCTTGGGGCTGAGCGCTCAAGTGACAGCGGTAAAGAGCAGGCAAGGGAGGATCTTACATGCAAGTCTTTAATAAGGCAGCCACGTCAACCGCACGCTCCTCGTCAACAACCTTATGCCGGGGGGGAAAAAAATACTTTTTTCCGGCCTTTTCGTTATTCAGTGTATCAGCCCCCCTCGATCTTCCATCAGGTTGGCCTCTACGCCTTTTAGGCTAGTGAACTTGGAGGCCTTCATCTTATCCTCTTAACACATTATAAGCACATATTTTCTTCTTTTTTAATAATAACAAAAGATGTAACAAAAAATTTCGTCAGCCTACAGTCTACAAAGACGGCTAAACTGAGGCCAAAGTTGTCATATCGTAACACTGTTACGATATAGTTTCATATCGTAACACTGTTACGACATAGTTTTGCCACTTTCGAAGGGGGTTCTAGGCGCGGAAAGAAGCTCTTTCGTTATAAGTAATACGAAAAAATATTTACCATACTTCCCTCGTTGAGGTGCGTTAAAAACAAACCGGTTTTGGCTGCTCGCCATCTTCAGTGTGTGAATGCAAAACTGAAATTGAGTTGTACGAAAATCAAGAGTTTCAAACAACTATGAAATTAGAGGTTCATCGGCCGACGAACTTGCATCAATCATGTTATGAACATTCACGCACGAGAGCTAGAAAATCAAGTGAAGCGGGACGACATCCAGTGATCACCCGACAGCCCATTCACACAGTTCACAAGTCAATGACTTGCCAGCGTTAACGTCATACTTTTTTAGGGATTCATCGTGCAAGATAATTTAGATGAACATAATAATGTTCAGGTGGCCGAGGTTTGAATAGTCCGTTCCTGGCCGGAAAAGTACAGCTTATTCCCTCACAATAGCACACGTTGAACGTGAAATGGGCAACGCCAATAGTGTGGGAGATGTGAAGTTCGTCAAGCGTAGGCAATGACAACTGGGCCAAAAAATAAGCCATTTCCCTAATCAATTCCTGCACTAGCTACGTGCAAACCTGTCGGGTTTTGTGGACTATGTTGACGTCACAGCAGTGCTAGCAGGCTTGGGCTAAGTACTTGTTCTTTTGATTCAGGATTCAAAGTACAAGTAATTATTAATACGTGGGTGAATAATTATTAATATTGCCTGATTCAATATTGCAGTGCCAAATCTAACTTGTGGGGGAGGGGGGCAAGACTCGATTATGCCTCCCCTAAGTCAGGGCGCAGAAAGGTGCACGTGACTCACAACCTTCGATTACTTCGGTGTATATAATTTGGGGCACACACTAGCTCTCGGTCTCTCTCAGTAAGCAGCAGAATTGGTCTCAAATGTGCCCACCTCGAGAACTTTCACTTTTAGGCACGAACCCAATGGGGAGGGGGGGAATGGAACTCCCGAAATTGGTTTCCAAAAAAGCCGAATCCACGCAATATGGGGTTGTAAAGAGCAAAATCCGTAAAATTGGGTCTTAAAAATGCCGGACGAGACATTTTCTTCGTGAAATAGCCAAATCCTCGAAATTTGCCCATGGTAAGACCTAACTCCATGCAATTCCCAAAACCCGCATACTTTGCCTCTGGAAAAAGTCAAGTCTGCGAAATTGGGATTTGAAAGAGCCATGTCTTTGAAATTTGCCTCTTGAATGGTCCAAATACACGCAAAACGTTGTTTTCTCAGTGAACCATGGCGAGGCCCACCAAACTGGTATCAACCGTGCCAGTCCGTAAACATTTGTTTTAGAAAGAGCTGACCCCACGAAATTGTTTGTTATACGGGTTAATAGTGCGAAATAACGTGAACCCGAAGAGCGACCCGTGAGGTTACAAAATGTTGTGCTTGTCGGAGTAGTCCGAGACGACAAACAAATAGACCTAATAGCTCGACCTAAATCTGTCGATTCATAGCGTCCATAAACCCGCTGGCTCCGATATCTCACATACAGAACCGATAAAATAGTGATGATCTAAGTGCTTTGAGAGTCCTGTCCTTCACAGGGCAAATGAAATTCCAAGGTCTTGACTCCTCGAAAACTGCTACGAAAAATTCTATCATACTTACGCGGATGCGTATAAGTGTAACAAAACAAATTGGGTAAAAGTAGACCTCATTTGCGATCGAAAACACCCTATAAGTAGGGTGACCAGATTTTTCCCAAACAAAAGAAGGACCAAAATTTTATGATGGTGAAGAAGAAATATGGGGGGGGGGTGTTGGGATTGATAGTCACGCTATTCTGCCACTGATTATAATTAGGACACGACCAAAATTGCCAAAGCACAAAATTGGCTTTTGAATGAGCCAAAACACAAAATTGGGTTTTGAAAGAGGCAGAACACGAAATTGGCTTTTGAATGAGCCAAAACAAGAAATTTGCATATCGTGGAGTCAAAACAAAAAGTTCGGCTTTGAAAGAGCCGAAACACGAAATTGGCTTATGAAGAAATCAAAACACAAATTGGCTTATGAAGAAACCAAAACATGAAATTTGCTTTAGTACGAGCCGAAATACGAAATTGGCACTTGAAGGAGCCAAAACACAAAATTGAGTTTTGAAAGAGCTAAAACACGAAATTAGCATCCGGAGGATCCAAAACACGAAATTGCCTTTGAAGGAGCCAAAACACAAAATTGGCCTTGTAAAGAGGCAGAACACGTAATTAGCATTTGATGAGCCAAAACATGAAATTGGCTTTCGAAAGAACCACAACATAAATTTGGCTTTTGAAGGGGCCAAAACACGAAATTGGCTTATGAAGGTGGCAAAACACAAAATTGGGATTTGAAAGAGCCAAAACATGAAATTGGCATTTGGAGGAGCGAAAACAAAAAATTGGGGTTCGAAAGAGCAGAAACACGATATTGGGTTCCGGATGATCCAAAGCGGTGTAGGAGAGGCCCAGCTATTCGGCTGCAGCTATAGCTCTGGTGTGGGCCCCTATCCCGCAGAAAATGTCTGGCGATCTCAGAAGGGTCATCTCCTGGATCATAAAAACGTCCTGCGCAGATGCCTGACACGATCAAATGACTCGGATTTTTCATACGGTGGACGGCTCCCGGACTATTGTTATTTCGCGACAATCTATCTTTCTTCACGAGGTCCTTCAGGCTTCCAGGAAGTACCCTGTTTTGAAAGAAGTACCTTTTAGGGTCCTTTCGAGAAAAGCAAAGGACCACAGGACCATGAGCTGAAAAGAAGTACCGTCCTTCCAAAAGAAGGACGTCTGGTCACCGTACCTATAAGCCATGGTCCGAAAATTAAAACCCTTCGAGATATGATTTTTTAAACATCTTTTTAGGATAACATCATTTTCCTTGACTATCTGCAAGTAACAGCTTCCCAGCTGACTTCCTGCAACTTTTCACGCTGGATTCGGGAAGAGCACACTCTTTTCTGACAGGCCTATCTATTTTCGTCAAAAATAACCATTTTCTGTGTCCTCGGCAACACTTCCAAGTCGTGCGAATCGGAGATTTTCCATTTTTCAACATGAGTCAACCCCCACTTGTCCATACTAAATCTGCGCCTATCGACTTCCCATGGATCAGAAAAACTTCTTCAACGTGTCCCTTTCAAAATTACTCATGAGCGTTTGTTTCATTAATTGGCGATTTTTCGGCAGAAATTACAATTTTTTTTTTAAAGTAAAAAGAGTGATTTTCATACTCAAAAACGATTGCTTTTACCTGCAAAATTCAAACAATCCTTGTGAATTTCAGCATGCTCAACGTCATGAAAACCTCACCTGAAGTGACCCATTGAATGTAACCAACTGTGAACGCCTACCAGAGTATAAAAAAATGTCGCTCCGGCAGCTGGCTGTCGAATAAAGTGTATTTCACTACTTCGAAATTCGACGTTTTCAGTTAATTTGTGATTATACAACAAACATCTGTACTCAGTGTGACTATCTACTTTTATTTAGCAATTTCTGCCAAATAATCGTTAATTTACTGAAATTCGTAGTAATGAAATGCACTCCATTCGACAGCGACGACAGCCAGCTGCCGGAGAGATATCTTTTGATGCTTTGGTGAGCGTTCATATTCAGTTCCATTCCGAGGAGGGGGAGGGATTCGGATGAGGTTTTAATGATTTTTAGCATGCTGAAATTCGCAAGGATTGTTTGTATTTGCAGGTAAAAACAAGCAATTTTGAATAGGAAAATCACTATTTTTTCTTAAAAAAATGTCATTTCTTCCGAAAAATCGCCAATTAATTAAACAATCGCTCATAAGTAATTTTAAAATGGACACGTTGAAGAAGTTTTTCCGATCCATGGGAAGTCGATAGGCGCAGATTTAGTATGGACAAGTGGGGGTTGACTTTTATTGAAAAATTAATAATCTCCGTTTCGCACAACTTGAAGGAGCTGCCGAGGATGTAGAAAATAGTTATTTTTTGACGAAAGTAGAGAGGCCTGACAGAAAAGAGTCTTCTCCTCCTGAATCCATTGTCAAAAGTTACAGGAAGTCAGCTGGGAAGCGAGTTACTCGCATTTAGTTAAGGAAAATTATGTTATCCTAAAAAGATGTTTGCAAAATAAAATCTCGAAGAGTTTTGATTTTCGGACCATATGGCTTATGGGGTGTTTTCAATCGCAAATGAGTTGTACTTTAACCCAATTTTATTTTTTTACACTTATACGCATCCAACCTATATAAAAATCATGCGAACAACACGAATCCGGTAATTTTTTAATTAAATAAAACAAATGAAAGTGATATCTTTCCGGACGACGATGGAAGGGCATAGCCCAACACGATTCGAGTCTCTAGAAAAAATGGGCTCCCCGGCGAGATTTGAACCCGAAACCTCTGGATTACTAGTCTAGCACGCTGCCAATTGCGCCACGGTGACGCCTTTGGGAGTCGTACTCCGAGGGATCAGCTAAGCCAAACCCTACCCAGGGCCATTGTTTCTCGAAACTCTAGGCGTTTCTCCTTATCACGAAGTTAAGCGCCAATGTTACATAATTATCTTGGATGAAGTTCGATAAATTGAGAAAGATGTTGTCGCCGATATTCAATTAAATAAATTAAATGAAAGTGATATGTTTCCGGACGACGATGGAAGGGCATAGCCCCCCAACACGATTCGAGTTTCGAGAAAAAATGGGCTCTGGGTGGGGTTCAGCTTAGCTGATCCCTCGGAGTACGACTCCCAAAGGCGTCACCGTGGCGCAATTGGCATCGTGCTGGACTAGTAAACTCTAGGTTGCGGGTTGATATCCCGCCGGGGAGCCCATTTTTTCTCGAAACTCGAATCGTGTAGGCGACAACATCTTTCTCAATTTATCGTAATTTTTTAACGGTGTTTTAACGTAGCTAATGAACCCTCTGGAAGGAAATGTAAAATGATTAAGCTCTGGTGATACTGCGGTACATGAAATCCTGAAGAGCACGGAATCTCCTTTGAAATATGGACGTTATCTTTTTTCAAAATTAACAGACCAGCCCGCCTAGCTGGTCGTTGAACCAACTAAAACGTTCCTTTCTCTCCTCTTTCCTTTGTCTGAACGTGAAAAGCAGTCCCTGATTCAAAGCTGATTTTCGTTTTTCTATCCCTCTTAATTTTATGCGGAGTTCAAGACGATTTGTCTGCTCCATTTCATCGGCATCCCATCATTTGAACGAAGCCCACCCACATCAATGGATGAAAGAGAACCCCCGAGGAAAACTTACTCGAATTTGGCTGCTCGGATAAATTATTATATTTATTTCCCTTCTTCACCTCTTCTATCCTACACTTTTTTTTTTTTTTTTTCATCTTTTCCGAATCCGTAACCAACCCAAGCCTATTTTAAATTCACTCTCTTCTCTATCTCTTCATGATGATGCAGTGGGAGTTCTCTTTTTCTCCTTTCCTCGCAAGACAAATTTAATTTTTCCTCTCTCTTTATCCCCACTCTATCATCTTAGTGAAGAAAAAAAAAAAAAAGGTTGAAAGTGGGGCCGAAGCCTCCCCGACTTTATTTTTAGATGTGCAGAACGTTGGGAATTCTTTTTGAGAGGGAAAGAGAGAGTAAGCAAGCCTTAACTGTCGAAAGGAGGCAGAAGCATCCTCTCTTTGGAACTTTCCCTCTTCCTTGATTCCGTAACCGCTTCAAATAAAAGAGAAAAAGGAGAAAAGTCACAAAAAGAAAGTGAAATCCCTGAAAAAAATTGTGGTGGGGTTTTTCGGATCGTGGCAAGGATGCCCCCCTTTCCCCTACCCGCCACAGTCAAAACCTTCTCTTGTAAAGAGGGTAAAATGATTTTTTTTTACTGTATCTATCTTTGACTGGGCCGATTTACATCTGATAACAGCCCGATATCATTACCTTTTGAGAGCGATTTTCCATTTCAAAGGGCTCGTCAGCCACGAAGGTCCTCTTGACGTTTTACCCTTTTAACGGAGCGGAATCACTAGAGGAAGAAATCATGCGGCAAATAAAAATATGAATACTGCAATTAGACTGGTTCTCGTTTAGAACAGGGGTTTATTTCATTTCGTAGCGGTGGTTAAAAAAAGAATTCACCCTGAACCTCTTTGGCCCCCCTGCAGGTTAGCTGGAAAATGGATGGGGGGAAAGGTAGACAACTGGATAGCAATTATTTTCCCCTCTTTTTCCAATTTGCAGTAACTTTGAAATTTATTCCTGTTTTTTCCACTCGAGCGCATCCTCTCTACTACTTACCAGGCGACCCCGAGTCTGAGAAAAATATTAGAAATGCCTAGTGCCTAGAAGCACCTTCCTCATCCTCTTTCACGTTGGAATTTTGAGGTGATGACAGAAGAAAAGTGTAGTGGTGGCGGGTGGTGGGGAGTGTTCTCGAAGAGCAAGCTTGAGATGGCAAAAGAAGATTTCCCGTCCGCAAGGACGTTAGTTCCGAAACATTAACTTTTAATAACTCTTTACGCAACGTTAGCTTGAAACCTACGGCGATGAAGACCCACCCGTTCCCTCAACCCGAAGCTATCCCATCATTCCCACCTCCCAACCGTCGGCTTTCGGGACGACAGTTTGTTTTCAGACTGTCCTCTTCTATTTCTTATATTAAAAGAAAAAAAAAAAGTTGTAACCTTGAGAGGATTGCCAACATGGCTTAACGATTTTCCATTACCGTAACTGATTATTTTATACTCATTTATGAGAATCGATATTATTTCTCATAGTGTATCTAATGATAATAACTTTTAAAAAGTGTAGGAGGAAATCCCTTCAGTTATTCACAGGTTAATAAGAGACTTCCATCCTCAGCCTATACCTCGCTCTTCAACAAAGTCTCGTTAGCCACCCTGGCACCTTTTTACAAGGAAAAAGTAAATTTACATAAACGAATTTCGATGCTATTTCAAAGCTAATTCAAAGTGGAAGAACTCTGACGGAGTGTGCTGAAAAGGGCTGGAGGGGGAAGTAAATAACCGTCATTCGTGTGAGTGCCTAACTTAAATCGAGTTAAAGACAGGTAGACGTGATGTTAAGTTTCGTGTAATTGCATTTAGCGTCTAAATCTGATTCTCGATGGGAATAGTTAGAAATCGGGTTGTTAAGGAGTCGGACCATGGCGCACGGTGAGAACGCAAACAGAGCTAAGAGGTCGGTCGGGGGGGGGGGGGGAGACTTGCCTAGTTTCACCTTAGTCGAACTTTCTACTATTTATTCGAAATAGTGATGATTAGTAGTGATAGGGAAGTGAGTCCGATTTATTTTTTCAATTACAAACTTTGATTCTCCAGACACGCAAAAACCGAAAACTTGTTAAAAAATCTCGGAAGGTAGGCAAAGATCGGGCAGAAACTTTACTTTTGCGGGTGATAGCATAACTTACCTTTCCCCCAAACAACCACAACTTTTTAAGGTCATGATGGTCCAGGGCAGGGAGGTAGGACGATTAATAGTCAATGTTAAGAAATTTTACTGATGACTTGCATCAGTAAAATCAGGGGGTTTCATAATTAGAAACCCTTGCACTGTAGTTTTATCACATAAAGCGTCACTGGGCCAGGCACGGTGGAGTCAACAAGAGAAATATGATGCAGTCTCTCCACGTGAAATTGTTATTCAGGTGAACGGTATCAATTTCAACTGCATTGCAAATAATTAAGAATTACTAACGGCGCGCAACAAAATCACTGTAAGGCCTCTCGACGGCAAAGCAAATACACTTCACTTTTTCTTTATATGTCCGCCAATTAGTGAATTAATTGAATTTAGAACACCCATTCTCCGGACAATTAGGGGATTACTCCCCTCCTCACCGCACCACCTTAGTCACAACTGTGAATTCGAGGGAGTGGGGAGGCTGAAAATAAAGAAATTAATCTTTAAATAAAATACTTACTTCTTTACTTGTTTTGAGTTCCGAGAAAAAATTGCTTCCCAGGTGGGATTCGAGCCCACGACCTCCTAGTTTTGCGCCAGATGCTCTAACCAACTGAGCTATCCAGGGAGTCCGGAGAATGGGTCTTCTAAATTCAATTAATTCACTAATTGACAGACATATAAACACCTTCCTCATCCTCTTTCACGTTGGAATTTTGAGGTGATGACAGAAGAAAAGTGTAGTGGTGGCGGGTGGTGGGGAGTGTTCTCGAAGAGCAAGCTTGAGATGGCAAAAGAAGATTTCCCGTCCGCAAGGACGTTAGTTCCGAAACATTAACTTTTAATAACTCTTTACGCAACGTTAGCTTGAAACCTACGGCGATGAAGACCCACCCGTCCCCTCCGCCCGAAGCTATCCCATCATTCCCACCTCCCAACCGTCGGCTTTCGGGACGACAGTTTGTTTTCAGACTGTCCTCTTCTATTTCTTATATTAAAAGAAAAAAAAAAGTTGTAACCTTGAGAGGATTGCCAACATGGCTTAACGATTTTCCATTACCGTAACTGATTATTTTATACTCATTTATGAGAATCGATATTATTTCTCATAGTGTATCTAATGATAATAACTTTTAAAAAGTGTAGGAGGAAATCCCTTCAGTTATTCACAGGTTAATAAGAGACTTCCATCCTCAGCCTATACCTCGCTCTTCAACAAAGTCTCGTTAGCCACCCTGGCACCTTTTTACAAGGAAAAAGTAAATTTACATAAACGAATTTCGATGCTATTTCAAAGCTAATTCAAAGTGGAAGAACTCTGACGGAGTGTGCTGAAAAGGGCTGGAGGGGGAAGTAAATAACCGTCATTCGTGTGAGTGCCTAACTTAAATCGAGTTAAAGACAGGTAGACGTGATGTTAAGTTTCGTGTAATTGCATTTAGCGTCTAAATCTGATTCTCGATGGGAATAGTTAGAAATCGGGTTGTTAAGGAGTCGGACCATGGCGCACGGTGAGAACGCAAACAGAGCTAAGAGGTCGGTCGGGGGGGGGGGGGGAGACTTGCCTAGTTTCACCTTAGTCGAACTTTCTACTATTTATTCGAAATAGTGATGATTAGTAGTGATAGGGAAGTGAGTCCGATTTATTTTTTCAATTACAAACTTTGATTCTCCAGACACGCAAAAACCGAAAACTTGTTAAAAAATCTCGGAAGGTAGGCAAAGATCGGGCAGAAACTTTACTTTTGCGGGTGATAGCATAACTTACCTTTCCCCCAAACAACCACAACTTTTTAAGGTCATGATGGTCCAGGGCAGGGAGGTAGGACGATTAATAGTCAATGTTAAGAAATTTTACTGATGACTTGCATCAGTAAAATCAGGGGGTTTCATAATTAGAAACCCTTGCACTGTAGTTTTATCACATAAAGCGTCACTGGGCCAGGCACGGTGGAGTCAACAAGAGAAATATGATGCAGTCTCTCCACGTGAAATTGTTATTCAGGTGAACGGTATCAATTTCAACTGCATTGCAAATAATTAAGAATTACTAACGGCGCGCAACAAAATCACTGTAAGGCCTCTCGACGGCAAAGCAAATACACTTCACTTTTTCTTTATATGTCCGCCAATTAGTGAATTAATTGAATTTAGAACACCCATTTGCCGGACAATTAGGGGATTACTCCCCTCCTCACCGCACCACCTTAGTCACAACTGTGAATTCGAGGGAGTGGGGAGGCTGAAAATAAAGAAATTAATCTTTAAATAAAATACTTACTTCTTTAGAGTTCCGAGAAAAAATTGCTTCCCAGGTGGGATTCGAGCCCACGACCTCCTAGTTTTGCGCCAGATGCTCTAACCAACTGAGCTATCCAGGGAGTCCGGAGAATGGGTCTTCTAAATTCAATTAATTCACTAATTGACAGACATATAAAGAAAAAGTGACGTAATACATTCACTGACCCGATAGGTGCAGTTTGAGTTCCGGGATGGGATTTCTCCTGGGTGGATTCGCTCTTTGCGAGGACTTCCTGGATAGCTCAGTTGGTTGGTCAGGAGGTCGTGGGTTCGAATCCCACCTGGGGAGCAATTTTTTCTCGGAACTCAAAACAAGTAAAGAAGTAAGTATTTAATTTAAAGATTAATTTCTTTATTTTCAGCCTCCCCATTCCCTCGAATTCACAGTTGTGACTAGGGTGGTGCGGTGAGGAGGGGAGTATTCCCCTAATTTTCCGGAGAATGGACCTTCTAAATTCAATTAATTCAAATACACTTTATTAATTGTAAAAATTCACGGCGCGTAACAATATGAACCCGCAATCCGCCCCTTTTGTACACTCGGGAAACCGGAAGGCAACGTTTTGAGCAGGTAGGTATGGATAATGCTCCTACCTTCTCTCATCATGAATTCACCAGTGGAAAGTCGGAAAAGAATTTCAGGTTTCATTCTTTTCAAGCTTGTTTCTAGGAGTAGAACTAGGGCCGTATTGATAGTCGTGACTCAGGCTGATTTGCTTAAGCGACTTCAAATCGGTCGTTTTAGTTAGGGAGTCATCTGTTATGAGTCGAAATGAGCGAATGCTCAGCCTGAGATGCGACTATGAATACGGGACCTAAACTTCTACAGTCTCATAATGAGATTCTACGGTTTTCCATTTCTATCACTTCAGCCAATAATCAAAGCTAAGATGATTGTCGCTCTGCCTAAAAGCCTGGTGTTTGACAGCATTTCTATTCATTTTCAAGGGTAACAATATTCTGCGTTGAAATTCAACGTGTGACGAGAAGCGATGGGTGATTAAGGAAAAATAGGAAAAAAGTCGCCGCTTACTCCATCACGGGGGGCCCGGAAAACAAACCCAAGTTTCCCCGATGGGCTGGGGGAAGACGGTAAAACTAGACGAGAGAAGCGGATTCACATTTCGCTAGCTTCAAGTCCGTCTCTTCGGTCTTCACTTCGGCTGTTTTTTTCTGCTTGCGGTCTCGAACTCAGCTCAGGTTAGCTCCATCTCGGAACTTTGTAAAAATTTATGCTCTCCTCGGGGATGGTTCAAGATTATAAATAAATAGACTTTGTTACCCTCAACGATTGTATAAACCTGGATTGCTCACAACCGGATTGCAAACAATCACCCTGTCCCTCTCCTTGTGTATAGTTATGACAACACGGTACTTATTTTGACACTCCACCCCTCTAATCCACTTGGGTACTTAAGGGGGAGTTGTACATGTGTTTCCTCGACCCCCCCTCCAATCATACCTCGCCTACTCCGCGTTACGTAAATTACCGTCGCATTTCTGCACCAATCCTGGACTTCAAGGGTTCATTTAAATCTTCAGAAAATTCCCCACAACCGTACGATCTTCTTTTTTCATATTTCATCTCTAAAATAACTGTAAAACGCACATAAACTTTTGCCTTGAAAATTCACACTCTTTCGACGACGGAAAGCAACATTGTACGGTTGTGCTGAATTTCCTGAAGATTTAAATGAGCCCTTGAAGTCCAGGATTGGTGCAGAAATAAGACGGTAATTTAAGTAACGCGGAGTAGGCGAGGTTCGTTTGGAGGGGGGTCGAGGGACATGTACAACTCCCCCTTAACTGATGGCTATCTTTATCAGCAGTGATGAGAAATCCAGTTCTTTTATATTGTTGGTTACCCTTGGACAACCTCTTCTATGCTGTTGTCCGTCTCTCTCGATCCCTCTTCCACGACTCGGATGAGTCACGAAATGTGGAAGAGGCGAAAGTACCAGAAAATCCGTGATAGGAGGTTCTTTCAGAGTGACTTTACTGGCTCCTTCCTTGTCATGGAAGTTAGTAGAAAGGCTAAGGGCAAAGTAGGAATGGAAGAGTATCGTGTTGGGGAGAGTAACTTTCATACTTTCAGACCAAATTATAAGAATGAGAGCCCCATAGATGTCCATTTAGGCCAAAGTTGAGCGTCTGGAAGAAGAAGAGGTTTTATAGGAGCAAGATCCGTGAAATTAACATTTTAAGTGCGACAAAACCCCACCAATCAGCACAGCGCACTAGATAATAATAAATGCTCCGAACGCAACAAGCAAAGCGTTAACCCAACGACGTCTAAAACGTTCTACCGGAGCGTGTGTTATGTTATGAATACTGGAAAAAAGTATGAATCATTGTTTGCAAGGCGGGGAAATCCATTCTTGCGGACTTTTTTTCTTCATCCAAAATTCGATTTCAATGTAGAGAGCGACGGTTAATGACCTAAGGTAGTTCGTTCATTTTTGTGCTCCGAGCACAAAATTTGATAGAAAAGTGTTCTCACAAACGTAGCAACTGGGTAACTAAGCAAATTGGAAATTCTATATTTTCGCTCTTTTAAGCGGCTCATGCAGGTACAATAAATATTGCGCAAACTATAGATCGACAAGTTTCTTATGGACCGAAAGAAGTGGTAAATTCAGTTAACTTTCGAAACACATGTTCCTAGAACCATCTGGAAATTGGGACCCTCAGGGTTGTACAATAAAATTGAACATTTGTGGGTTGCACAATATAACGAACAACCCATTTTTTTATCTGGAAACATCTGGAAACGAAATATTGTACACATTTATTGCTCAATAATTATTGCACGTGTGTGGACCCCTGTATAAATGTAAACACACTGTTGGAATTCGAATCCCTTGCAAAATATTAGAACACCATTTGCGTAGCGTACATAGGATTCCAAAATGTACAGCTCCCCACTAGAACAAGGTAGAGAATGCTCCTATATTCCTTTTCGGACTCGTATACCATAATGTCCCTTTTACATGAGTAAGTTTTTTGTTCAAAAATATCTTCAATCTGATCAGTCCACTGCAGAGTACATCTGTTAATTTCTTTCAAAATGGCTGCTTTGATAAAAAAAACTCATGGTCGTATTCAGAGACCTTCCTTATCGGTGCCTTAACTAGAGAACCTATAATCAGACAGGTAAAATCACAGACGCCATGTTCGCTCTTATCAATTATCAGCCTTGTAAAATCCACCTTTTGTTCATGTTTTGTGAATGTCAACAAACCACCCCCAACCTATCTTATTAAACTGATAAGAACGAACATGGCGCCGTATGCGTCTACTCGTCTTTAAAGGTTCCTTACCTTAACTAAGGAACCTTCAAAGACGCGTAGACGCATACGGCGCCATGTTCGTTCTCATCAGTTTAATAAGAATGGTTGATCAACAAATCACATCAACAAAAGGTGGATTTTACAAGACTGATAATTGATAAGAGCGAACATGGCGTCTGTGATTTTACCTGTCTGATTATAGGTTCTCTACCTTAACTTAAGTTGTGCAATGATCATACGGTTTATTAAAATGCATCACCTGTTTTTGAAGCACTTCAAAGCGGCCTTAAGTTAAGGAAGGTCTCTGAATACGGCCATAACTCGTGTAAAATGAGCTTAACGAAAAATTTAGTTTTGAAGCAGAATGGGGCCAAATAAATCAATGGGCCCATTCTTTAACAAAAAAATTATGTTTATCGTAGCAATATAATATGTTCTATAAAATTAATGAAATAGATAGACTCATATCGATTTGAAAAAAATACTGCTTTTTGTTGGATAATAGGCCCCCAGTAGTAGGTAGTTCAATAAAAATTGTTTTTTCTTATTTGACAAGGAAGAGAATTTGTCGATGACAAACGGAGAGAATAGATGAGCAACATTACAAAAATTGTAATAAAGTGTATTCATCACGAATAAACAATCCACTTAGCTTTTTTCTAATTTCCTCTTATTACCAACAGTAAGAAAATCCTTGCCTCTTTTCCGTTTCAGCGTCTTCCTTGAACAAAAAAAAACAAAAAAAAAAACAAGATATTGACCCAATCTCGTTTCCAAGTTATTTTTTTCCTCTTTGTTTACCCCGGCTTGCATCTCCCCCTCCGCAGATGAAGTTCGCCTTAGCTCAAAGAAATTAAAATGGTCGGTTACATTAGAATTAACTTTTTGTCTGTGGAACTAGGATGGAGGGGGGGGGGCTCATCCTTAAAAAAAGGAAAATATGGCTGTTCTTGTAACAATACAATCTGGTTTTCTCTTCAAAGGGAATACAATTATTAAATTAGAAAACTGGGGTTGCTGCTGTTACAAGTTGTTTTCAAAGAAAAGAAAGTTTAACGAGAATGCATGCTTATTGTTATTAATATTTTCCATCTGATTAAAGTTTGTTTTATTATTACTGGATATTATTAACCCAAACCTAATCATGTCCCTCGTAAAATATCCTCACTATGACCAGGAGTTCTAAGGGTTCTCCCACTGATGCGCTGATTACTGAGGAATTGTGGAAATACTTGTTCACATTGTGTATCTAGTCAACACGGTGTGTGAAGAAAGCCCGTAATAACTCCTCACCCCAGTGCTTGATCATACCAGACCGCAGAATGCTCCGGGAATAACGTGTGGGAAGGGGAGAACCGAGAAATTGTAGATCAGTCAGTTTTTTTTTATTTCTTAAAATACAAAATAATAAAAACAGACGACGAGCGAACGATGCAAACATTTTACTGCTGAAAAAATATTTGGAAAAGATCTCAAAGTAAAGATATCGTCTCTGAACAAACTTTAGAGACAGTCTCGTTGGGGGGTAGAATGGGAAGGGGAGGTAGCTGGATTGAAGCGAAAGGGGAATATTTAAAAGAAGAATAAGAAAAAAAAAGGCGGGAAATAGTAGAAAAGAAGTTCATAAAAAGTTAATTCCAGGGGTTTTGTTTTACAGCTGCAAGTGCTTCTTCCCCACGGGGAAAACTTCGCCTTTTTTTTATGGTTTTAGCCTTTGCCCAGTTTTTATGTCACCCGCAAAACACTGTTTTCCACCTTTGTTCTACTATATGTAAAGTGATACTTTTAAGGTTGGATGATAAAGGAACGCGCGTGAATTTTCTGTCGAAGTTTCGAATTCAGCACGATGGAAAAGGGAAAATGATTGTTTTGTGATGCGCGAGGTATGCGGCTCATATTCAAGAGAGAGAGACGAAGAGAAAAAGGGGTAAAAGTCTCTTTCAAGTTTCTTAATTTGAAAGTTTCCAATTATTCGTGGGGATGACGATAGTTAAATATGACGGTGAGATGGTAGTGTTTTGGTGGTTGGGTGGGGAGCTACTGGCTGCGTGTACCTAATTATAAATTATTGTTACTTCTGTTTCAGGAATCAGGATAAAGAGGACATGAAAACCTACTGATAAATGACTTGAAATACTACAAATAAAAAGTAAACAAAAATCAATTTCAAAAAATTCAAGCTCTTCCAGTCTAAACTTTTTTCCACTCAAAATTTTTCGAAGTGGGATTAAGTAATTGCCCCTATTCGCCTAAAAGGAGTAGATGCCGAAAAAAAGAAAATATTTCTGAAGCCACTTCGCCCTATTCTAACATGATTACACACTGGGAATAGCTTTGCTTGAAACGTAGTTTGCAACGCTTTAGACTGTTTTTTATGTATCTTTGATGTCTCCTTATTTTCACAGTTTCTGCCCTGACGACATCATTATATAAGACGAAAGTTTGGCCTTAAAGCCTATATGTATTCTTCACGCACCTGTAAAAACCCGCGATTTCACCGATCGGGTTCGGTGAAATCGCACCGATTGAGGTGTTCTTAAAGTCCCCCTTAAACATACAAAATGGAACTTTAACAGAGCGGTGTACGTTCCAATGGAACAAGTGGAATCCGGCCTTTAAGCATCATCGCTGTTGAAAAACTTGGAACGGTGAACCACAACACAAATTCTCCATTTTAATGTCCTCTATCGGTGGAGTTGCGGTACAAAGCAGTGAACCAATGAAATCGAGTCTCTCGATCGAACACCGGTAAGAAAATATTCGATTTACATCCCTAGGGCATTGTCTATTTAAAAACCTTGAGTTTTCTGACGAAAAATTTAAGTTTTCTGACGTTTACCTATATGTATTAGCTTTTTAGTGCTCTGATGATGACGCAGGGGCGTTGAAAGTGCACTTAGCGAATAAAGACAACGAGCGTGGAGAGACTCGATTTTATTGGTTCACTAACTGCAAGTTTGAACCACAAGACAGGTGCGCGCTGAAATTAGTAAACAAAATCATTCTTGATGGTGCTCAGAGAGAGCTCTCAATTGCATTAATCGAGTTTGGGAGCCTAAACCCCCATTTGTGAAGATAAATCCCATTCAGAAATTTATTTATCTTGTGTTTCTCGAGGTTGTGTCCTAAATGTTGCTAGTACGTAGTGCCTTATAGGTGCCTCAAATAGGTTTGGTCAGAATTAAAATGTTCGAAAGAGAAGGGGTCTACCACAGCCCTCCCCCCAAAGACCGGGCCGGTGTTATTTCGCCTGTGTTCCGTGTTATCGATATTTAAATGTGATAGTGCTGTCGAAATCACTGGGGGGGGGCGGGGGTATTATGGGGCTAATTTTAGTGAGTCGGAAACCACGGACAATCTTTAGTGCCTTCCAGCGGCTGGATCAAGTGAGCTAGAGAGCCGACTTTGGTATACCTCTTACCAGGAATTTTGTGAACCAGGGAATCAGGAGAATTTCTCGGGGATCACATGTTTCCCAGAATCACTCATAGTCGGGGAGCCCATCGTATAAAAAATCCGGGTTATTTGATCGTGTCTGGCACCTGCGGAGGACGTTTTCTGTGGTCTAGGAGATGACACTTCTGGGATCGCCAGAAATTTTCCGTGGGACAGGAGCTCAAAACAGAGCTAGCTGTTGGCAAACACACATTTGGTCTGCTTCAAAACGGCTGGCAAGTGTAAAAATTGTTTCTTCGCAAACAATAAACTAGAAAACTGTATATCGTGTTTGATTCGTGTTCAGCAGCCCATTATAACATATAGTAGGTATCAAAATCTAAACTTTCTGTCTGAAAACACAAAATGCCTGGCCCATTACCCATCCGTCATTATCGATCTAGAATAATGGACCAAATCAAAAGGATTGAGGTGAATTTCACAATCAGCCACACGCCTCAACTGAATGTCAAGACAAAAACTCAACCGGTCAATATGGACAAGACTCGTAATATACTCTTCGGTTGAGTGCAGTACGCTGCAAGAGTCGCTTGCTACATAATGAACAGTCGCCCAACAGAAGCTACCTCATACGGGGAATCTCCGAGAAGCCATGGTCGGATGCATTTCGGAGGCCCTTCGGCGTCGTCTTCGCCAAAGAACAGAAACTGGACAGTTGCACCCAAAAATACCTTTGCATATGATTGGAACTCATTAAACAATTCATATTCGATCTCACTAACGAGAGCTGGTCACAGCCCCATTCAACTAGTAGAAAATAGTCATGAAACAACTGTCCCATTTTATGGAGTTATGTACGAATATTAGAGTCGGCTTTTTGGGGCATTTGCCCTCGGCGGTTACTCAATTTCCCCAAATTGAGGGCGAGAATTAACCGAAAGATGTGAAGAACACGTGTAACTTGTTTCATTCGCTAGGTTTTTTGACGCTGAATACGGAGAAGACCGTGGGGCATTTTCCCACCCTCAGTGGCGATTCAAACTCTTCAAGTTTGGCACATGAATTAACCGAGGTAGCTGAAGGTCTGAGGCCGAACTCGAAACAAGACTGGATCGCAGGCGGGGATCCAAGATTTCGTCAAAGGGGGGGGGGGGGCTAGACTGAAATTCCCCCACCCCCACCACTCGACCATAATCCGTGGTAGGAGGATAAAAATCACTTTATCTATTTTACATTTAAAGGATTTGTCGAATTTTGTAGCAGTTTTTTTCTTGGACAGGAGTAGGTATATTTTTCCGTTAAATATCAAAGGCCCCCAAGATCAAATTTGTCTTGCATTATAGCGTTGGTGTACATATTTGTTCATATAGCGAATTAAATTATGGAAACGAAAACAATTAAAGTTGTATGAAGAAAAAAAGTTAAAATTGGAGGCAACTGTTGCCAAAAGAGGGGCGAAATAACCAAGGTTTCATTAATCAAGGGCCAGTTCAAAGAGCTGAATCTATAGTTACCGAACAAAATTCCCGGTTTTGTGACCAAACAACCAAGGTGCTAAGATTGCTCGTGTAATGTACAAAACCGGTGTTAACCGATTCCGGGAACTGGTTAATATTTTCTAGAATGAATATCACGCCACAAAATTTCGTTTTTTGGCCAAGAAACTGAATTTTACCTTTACCGATTTAAGGCCCACCTGGCGAGGCGCATTCTGGGACCCTTAGGGCTAATGTTCCTGGTTCTATTCTATTCTATTCTATTCTGGTACATAGTACTTGAGGAACTAAGTTCTAGGAAAATTTTAAACGTTACGGTGGGATTTTCTGTGAAAAATGATTTTTGTAGCGAAACGTGTGCCTACGGAGCAAAATCATGAGGTAAATGTTTAATTTTTGTGAGGCAAAATATCCAGTTTGAAAGACTAAATTTTCAACAGTCAACTAGTCAGTCCTTGGCGTATATACCTCTATATTTTGAGGCTAAGTTTTTTGGTTTGAATCGTCGATTTTTTCGCAATTTCTGATCGCATTGTGAGTTCGTGATGAAAAATGGGTCTCTGTATAGCGTATACAGCCATATCATCGGCCAAATGACCCGTTATTGGTCGAGAAAATCAAATTTTTGGAATTTTTGGGATCCTATATTTCTGTGTTGAAGAAACTAGAATAGAGCGAATTTGGCTCAGGAATTCACCCCACTGCATTCATGTCTGTTGTATCCGCGTATGTCCCGATTATTTTTTGACACTTTTCGACAGTTTACAACTTTTATTGATCTTCTTCTGAGCCCATAAAGGTCTAGATCCGACGCTGCACCTGAGCTCGGCAGATGAATTGAAAAATACACAAAATAATTGATACGGGGGTTTCTGTCGCAGGTGTTTTAATTAAAGAAGTAAATTAATTAACTGATTTTATCCGGACGACACGGAAGGCAAAGCCTAACGCAATTCGAGCTTCGAGAAAAACCCGTAACGGGTTCAAATCCCGTCGGGGAGCCCATTTTTTCTCGAAGCTCGAATTGTGTTAGGCTTTGCCTTTCCGTGTCGTCCGGTTAAAATCAGTTAATTAATTTACTTAATTCTTCAACACAAAATAAGATAACTTTGCTGAGTGTATAGCCTTCCCAAGCGGAAATTGTAGTCATGTAGAATTGGTCATGAATTGTGGCAAAGCCCTACCCCTTCGTTCTCACGATTTTTCTTTTGAGATTGTTTGAAAACTCGGAAATTTGGCTTTGAAGACGTGGGGTTTAGGCAAAGTTGGGGGAGGTTCAGCCCAATGGGGGGAGGGCTGAAGCCCCATTAGCTCCTGCTGGATCCGCGCCTGCTGGATCGCATCCTCGGTGCAATTTTGAGCGATTACTTGGTGGGTCCTGCCCCCAACATCCTTGTCGTTCAGTATACGTATAACTAAAGGATTGAACTGTACGTGTGTGGGGGCTTAACTGAACAGTTCAAACTGTCAGTTGAAACTGCACGTGCGTGGCCGGCCTTAGAGAAGCCTCCCAACACAAAACCGAATAAGAATTTAGGTTGATCGAAGAAAATGGGCTCAACCACGCAGATCCTGTACCTGGTAGATTGTGTTCAGATATTTGGGCCCGTATGCCAAGTCGTTTCTCGACTCCAACCTACTGTAGATTGTAGAATCACATATTATTTTATAATTTTTCCAGTTTTTGAGGCAGCTTTGAGGTTTAGGAAAATTCGAGGAACGACTTGGCATACGGGCCTTAATTTCTACTGCTTCGAGTAAAAAGAAAGAAAGAAAAATACAAAAATCTTTTTCCTTTACTCTGTTAAGAATACAATACTATATAAAATACAAGAAAAGGGAAAATCCTATTACATGGTCCAGAACAAAGTTATTCCCCTCCCCCCAACCCATTAGCAGTGGCGCCAGAATGGAACAAAACAAGGGTTTGAAGGAATTGGAATGAGTGAGAGGGAATGAGAGAATGAAGTTTTCGTACGTACAATGTGAGTACGAAGGGTCGAATTGTGTGTGTAGGGGGAGGCTGATGGAAGAAATATACCGTTGACCACCTGTTAGTGAGTTTCTAGAAAAGCGGTTTACAGCTCTTAAGTGTATGAGAAGGGAGAGGAGACCTCATGCGTGTTATAAATCTCCGTTTTAACGGGGTAGCCCTCTATGCGAGAGGGACTGTACACTGTGCTGCCGATCAGTCATTGTAGGGAATAGCGATAACCTTTTATTATTAAGAACAGAAAGATTTCGGCTGGAGAAATTCACAAAATTGGCTATTCGTCCAAGGCAGCAAACAAATGACAAATTTTGTCGAAGTCGCGATTTCAAAGGCCCGCAAAGCTGGGTCTGAATCTGAAAATGTTGCCATTCTTTCTTCGAACTATATTTGGATCGAATACCGGGCGCCTAGCCGGAATAAATTCATGATTGAGCTGCTCGAATTCTTGTTTATAAAACTTGTCATATTCCTTCCAATTTACACGAATTAATTATTGATAAGTTCCACCGTTCATCAACTCCCTTCTATGAGCCAATTCAAAAAAATATTGGATGCAGAGGGGTGCGATAAAAGATTTTTTGCTTAAGTTTGGAATGAACGGGGTAACATTTAATTATGAATTTCACCACAGCTCAGTAATTTCCTTCATTTCCGCCTCCTTTATATTCATTATGCCTTCTTTAAAAGCATTGCTCCCCCCCCCCCCCCCAACGCTCAACATTATTCCGAGTCGGAGTTTGAAAAGAGAGAAAAAAGGAAAGCCAATTTCTTTCCATTAGTCTCTTCCCTACCCCCCTTCCTGATATCGCCTATTCTTTAAGTTTGTCTCGAAATGAACAGTTCCGTTTAATAAAGATTTTGAGCACGCGGAAAGTGACCTATTGCCATGGGGTTTAACCAAAAGTGGGCACTTTCTTCTTCGTAATTTTAAAGCTCAGTCTTAAGTTGGGAATTACCATGGGTTGAAAGAGGTTTACGAGGTTAGCAATCTTTTTTTTTCTTCCTCACAACAAAAAAGTAACTGGCTTGAAAAACTATGGCATGGTGATTTAACAAGTTCATGAAAATGGAAATACAAAGCATAATCCACCGCCCCACCGAGCGAGGAGAAACAACGAAAGGCATCAAACCAAAAACCACGCTTTTATCAAATCTTTCCCTCTTTATTTTCACGAAATGTTTGAATGGGGAACTTGCATGAATCTCAGATTGGGAAGAAAGTCCAAATACTTGGGACATGAATTAACCGAAGAACTCATCAGTCGTGTAACTCGGCTCATTCGACAGGTATTTTGGAGCTGAATACGAATATTTCCGGATTATTCATGCCCCAAATTCAGAACATGGACTGCCCCACTGAGGGCAAACGCCCCTACAGACGCTCATATCCTTATTCAGCTTCAAAAAACCTACTGAGTAAGTCAAGTAACAAGACTACGTTCTTTCGGCTAATTCGTTTCCTAAATTTATAGGGAAATTGAATAGCCGTGGAGGGCAAAAGTGAGTTGTGACTATTTTTTGAAGATTTTTTCACTTTTAGGTCTTCATTTATACCGAAAGAGAGAGTATCTTTCGTGGTTATGTGGTGGGGGGAGGGGGAATAAACAATTTACTATGAGATACGCTTGTGTATTTAAAGAACAAATTCCGTTTGGATCACAACTTGTAGGAATTTTTGTGTAGTCTCAATGAGTACATAGTGGGTTTTCACGTCAGTCGCACTTGTAAGAAATGAGGAAGTTTCACATTTTCCACAAATATTTTTTTTCGATGAGGCATATCAATCCTTACAAACAACAGTGACATGGTGCTTTATGTGTCGTGAGAAAAAGAAACTACCACGGAGCGGGAATCGAACCCGGACACCGTATCTCCGATACGGCTCTCAGACGACCAAGACACCGCGGCGACCAGGAACTGTTCAACTCCGGGCTATCTCTTTCCCCCACGACAACACCATGTTTTGTTCCTTCTCCGTAAATAAATAAATAAAAATTTAAAACCCTTCAGAAATATTTTTCATTTATAAACAAAAGTTGGCATATTTGAAATCCCGCCAAAACGAACATTTTCCGCAACGTAATATCCCATTACGTCCTATCGTAATATCCTTTGTCCTTTTCATGCCTCTAAATAGCTCATCTGTTTATCCTCCATTATTTTATTATTGGAGAGCTCTTGGGCCTTATTCTCTAGCGAAATAGAAACTTTGCTTTGGTAGAAACATTGCAATCTCATTCATGAAATCGAGAAAACTGAACGGAAACATTATGATTTTTGAAAAAAGCAATGATGAAAAAAGTTAGTGAATGTGAAGAAAGTAAGGCAAAGAAACACAACAAACCGCTCTCCGACAGCTACGTTACAGGCGAATTTTTTTTCGGAAGGCGCATATGACACAAACATGCTAGCTGGCGTGTTTGAAATTACCTAAAACTTCAAAAATCGCGTATTTATTAACTGTTGGATTATTTTACGAACGGATCACCGTTTATGCTTTATTTTAGCATAAATAAACCTTAAAAAATAGATTTATGAATAAGTTCTGACACATGAAACTTCATCATTATGAGTGAAAAAGTGGAAAAATACCAAAATTTCGGCGTTTTTCACCGATATCTCAAAACGCGCCAGGAAATTTTGTTGGAAAACTTCAGATTCGGATTCAGCACCCCATAAAACATAAAAATCAAATGCAAACCCGAGGTTTCCATTTTTTTTCCACGTCCAACTACCATTTGACTGTATTTATGTGTGAAAATAAGAATCATGTTTTCACATTTGAAATAACCTCAACTTCCGCATTGGAAAATGGCGCAAAAAATTGCAGCTTCCGCACCAATAAGTAGTGAGAAAATAAATAAAATGTGAAACCGTAAAATCATTATAGGTTCAGATACATAACCCTCACTACGCATAAAAACATCACTGGGATATTCAATGATGATGCCCATTCATCATCCTTTTTAGTGCATTTCATTAAAAAAATGCACTATTGGTGCATTTTTTTGGTGTCGCCCTGATGGTCACACATAATATGAGTTGTGATACATTTTTTTTTTCACGTTTCAGAACTCCTAGAACACGAATCCGAGGTCTGTTCGATTTGCTATATATAGTATATTTTCAAGTTTCTCGGCGAAAAAGAAAAATACTGTTGAACCTCGGGAGAAAGCTAGTGTTTTCCGAACCCCAAATATCTTTTTTCGGTTGCGGAAAACACCGACTTTCCACCCTAGGTACACAATGTACTATTGAGCCCCTAAATTGAATGATCGATAACCCAAGAAAAGAAAATGTAGTTGCTTGCCCCAGCTCAGCCGAGTTATCATCTCTGGATTTTACGAAGGTCGTGAACTTGGCGCTTTACCTTGAAAAATGCACCCAATTTTGACGAGCAATACCACACCCCCTCCTTTCTATAACGGCCCCATTTCCCCCCTCCTTGCACTTGATTAACTAAATGACAGTTTTTATCGCTTCCTTAGTTTTCCTCCGTTTTTTAATTATCTAAACTTTCAGGTAACTAGACTCACTAACTAGATGCAGGAGAACCAATTAAGTCTTTGATAAACAACCGGGAGGTCCGTCCTTTCACGAGAAGAAATAAAAAAGTGCTGCCCCCCACCCCAGCCCCCTTAGCCCAACTTTTTTTTCTTCTCTCGGTTGTTTCCATCAGATTCCCTCGGCACTCCCCTCGCATCGATCTCCCTCACTTTCTGTGCACGCCTGCTTTGATAATTTCTCGGAACAATTCTTGCCCTCATAGTAAAATTTCGACTTTTAGAAGTGAAACAATATTGAGAAAATGTGGCGTTCTCTTGACTGGTCTGAGAGCAAATCATGAAAATAATTCAACAATTGCAGCACGGGGGAAATAAAAATAGTTCAGTATTTAATTAAATATTGAAAAAATACAATCTCAGCCACGCTAAAAGCGATTTTAGATGGAGCGCTCACGCTATAGCGTTTTATTTAAATATTAAAAACAACTCTCATTATAGTAGAGTTGTTCCTTTGTTTTGAATCCTTCTCAAAATCTGTTAGCGTCCATTAGAGTAATGCATCTGTTTGAGGATCTTTAGAAATATGTAGCACGCCGAGGTTGAGTAGGAGGGAAGAATAAATGAAACTTTTTTCTTTTTTCTCTCCTTCTAGTTTAAAATGGAAGAAAAAGGTTGAGTGAAAAGAATGCGTGAATACCCCTTTCCTCTGCCCTAACACCTTGTTTTCCATCTCTGAGACATTCAGAGGAAGGTTGGAGCGTGAACTTGCAGGGACTGATGGTTTTTGCGGCAGAGGCGGGAAGCTAGGGGGCGAGATTACGCTGCCGAACCCTGTTTCTTTATATTCTTCGATCCTTTGACACTTTCCGTATGCTGCTAGACTGTTTTATGATATATTGCTTCCTTTTTTTCCATTGCTTCGAGAACAATGGATTGCATTTTTCCTCTCTTTCCATAAAAAACCTCTCGAGCTATTCATCATCCAAGAGTTTTTCTGTTGCAGAAGATTATATATCTATATACTTTATTATTATTATTATTATTATTATTATTATTATTTATTTATTTATTTATTTATTTATTTTTTTTTTAACAGGCATCGACATCAACGGTCATTAGCCTTCAGCGAGGTAAGAAGTTTACTTGTAGTTGGTTTTATTTTAAGGTACTAATCTTACTAATTTTCAGTTTCAGGTGCTTCCTGTTATTTTCTATTTCCGTCTTCAGGCTTATCAGGTACGTACCAATTTCTCTTTTACCTAATCATACTATCGCCAGCTACTACATTTACTTTTCTTCCCAGATGCTGCTGATCTCTATGGCACACCAAGTTAGCCATATCACACTATTGTAGCACAGAATGTTTCTTCGGGTTTTCAATGTTTCAGATAAGTATTATGTTCTACGTGCCTATTTTGTTAACTTGTTACTTTGTGTATTTTCGTTCTTGTCCTCAGGCTTCAGTTTCACTGATCGTTTATATCACAGTACTATATCACAGACAGTCGGATTTTATCACAGTCGGATTCGTGTTTTGTCAAGACATTGTAAGTATTCTTTAAACCTCGTTGTATAAATTAATTGCTTTTAAATATCTCATTACGAGTTCTATATTACTAGGTTTTAATAGCTCTCTGATATCTGTTGGAAGCCGATACTGTTCCCTCGCTGTTGAAAATAGCCGGCAATGAAACAGAACGTGCTCAATTGTTAGGCTGACATTGCATATATCGCACAATGGTCGCCGTGATCCTAGCAAATGATGTGCATGTGTCAATCTCGTGTGGCCAATGCACACTCTCGTATATATCACCTTTTCTTTTCTTGTACCTTTAGCATCGATAATTTCAACATTCCTCACATCAGGGCAGATATTTCTTAATTGGGTTGTGCTCCGTTCCCACTTCTCTTGCCAGGTGCTCCATAATTTATCCTTCAGCCGATGTTTCTCGTCTAGAAGAGCTACCGGGACAGGATCTATGCATGCAGAGGTGGCTGCTTCTTTCGCCAGCAGGTCCACTCGCTCATTTCCTGTTATTCCAATGTGGCTTGGAACCCACATGAAGGTGACAAGATCCCCTTTCTGGTGAAGGTCTAGCAACCTCATATGTATTGATCGAGGTAATTGCTCAGCATTAAACTTGTCCTTCAGATCAGTATACAGATAGTTGTATACTGCTCATGGAGTCTGTTATGAGTAGGACGTTCTTTTTTTCTTCTTCTATTATCGTTAATAGCAACATATCTAGTGCATGTAGAATGGCATAGAGCTCGGCAGTAAGGATTGACGAGTGTCCTGGCAAACTCTTTTTGGAAAACAGACTTCGTTTTGGGATGTAAAAGGCACATCCCACACCACCTTCCATTTTGGATCCATCTGTATATACGTGTAAATACTCAGAATATCTCTCAACTTGCGAATAGAATAATGCTCGTAGTTTAGAGGGAGGTAAAATATTTTTCGGGTATATTGAGAGTTGTAAATCTGCGCTGAGGTCTGGTATTTGCCATGGGTGGGCATGAAGAGCCATTTCACATAAAACGGGTTGATGTCCGAACGTGTATCGCAGTTCTCTAGTTCGAATAAAACAGGGTCGAGTTTGGCTTGGTAATGATCTGTAGATGTGTGCATGACTCTCTTGGGAAATTTTTGTGTTCAAGAAATGATCTCTTTTATTTTCAAGTTTGATAGCATAATTCAGCTGTGTGTGGTATCGCCGATACTCAAGGGGTAATAAGTTTGAAACCACGAATAGGGCCTCGCACGGGCTAGTTCGAAATGCTCCAGTGGCAAGCCGGATACCGGCCTGATAGATGCGGTCTAAAGGCTTAAGCCACGATGTTCGGGCTGAGCCGTATACTAAGGACCCGTAATCAATCTTTGTCCTTATCAGTACATCAAGGACGCGGAGCAAAAGCTTTGCGTCGCCTCCCCATCTGTGGTTCGAAAGCAAGCGAATCAAGTTGATGTCCCTCGTACAGCGACCTGTCAAATACGAGATATGGGCTTTCCATCTCAGGGAGGTGTCAAAGATCACCCCGAGAAACTTGTGTGTTTCCTTGTACGGTATTATTGATTCTCCTAGTGCTAGTCCTGGTGGGTCATGTGGCGTCCTTAACCTGCAAAAGTGGAGTGCCGCTGATTTCTCGTAGGAGAATGTAAGTCCTCTTTTGGCAGCTTCGGTCATCAGTCTATTTATACTTTCTTGCAAAATCGTGCTTGCCGAGGAGCAATTCTTGGAATGTTCCAGAAATATGGCTAAATCATCCGCGTAAAAGGATTTATGCACGATTGCAGGTACATCTTTCGTCAGCCCATTTATAGCTACAAGAAACATTGTTGCACTAAGTACAGACCCTTGAGGTATGCCAATTTCTGATTTCCTCGAAGACGAATAGGTTGCCCCGATACGAACTTGAAAACTGCGGTTTTCTAAGAAGCTTTCCACAAGTTTTAGAAGGTTTCCTTCAACTCCCCATTCACTCAATTGTCGAAGTACGCAAGGCCGCCAAACCTTGTCAAAGGCGCTCTGTAAATCAAAGAACACCGCGGTTACATGGTTTCTATTAATAAATGCGTCTTGTACAGTTTTCTCGAGGTAAACAAGCAAGTCTACTGTCGAATGCCCTGTCTAAAGCCTGCTTGGAAGGGGTTTAGCCATCCTTGGCGTTCAATCAGCGAAACCAGCCTGTAATTAATTAATCCCTCAAAAACTTTTCCCATGCAGCTAGTTAGCGATATTGGACGGTAACTTGCAGGATTCTGGGGATCTTTACCGGGTTTTTTAACCGGTACTACGATCGACGTTTTCCACGCCTGTGGGTACACTTGGTTTAACCAAAGTTCGTTGTAAAGTTTGAGTAGGTGAATTTTCCCATATTTGGGTAAATGACTAATAAATTCATTCGGTACTTCATCTAAGCCGGGGGATTTTTTCGTCGATAGTGACGATATTACTCTATCTAATTCTGCGAAGGTAAACAGGCAGTTATACGCTTCCGAGTTCAAAGTTATTGGGAATGTCATCACTGTTGAGGTGTTACTCGATTCAACGGCTCTTTTAACTTCAGGCAAGTAACTATTGCTCGAAGCGATTTGGGAGTAGTGGTCTGCAAAGCATTCAACGACGTCAGACATTACAGTTCGAGATTGACCGTCAAGGTCAATAATCAAAGAAGGGCATGTTGAGCTTGATGTCCCTCTGAGCTCCTGTATTTTCCGCCACACTTCACTGGATTGGGTGCCTTCAGTGAGCACGGAAACGTATTGCTGCCATGACGCCGTTTTGGCTTCACGCTTCATACGACGTTCCATAGCTCGGTGCTTCTTAAATTCTATGAGGTTTTCAGGTGTCGGATTTTTCTTTAGTATATTTAACTTCCGTTTTTTAATTCGATTTGCGGCCTTGATTTCGGGTGTCCACCAGGGCACTCCTTTCTTTCTCAGATCTTTCGCACCTCGTGGTATCGACTGCCTGGCGGCGTTAATTATGGACCTTGTGGTGCTCATTACGTCGTGTTCAATGTCTCCAGTCAACTCCTCAAAGTTCAGTGCTGACTCAAATTTCCCCCAATCGGCTAATTTCAATTTCCACCGCTCTGGGTGCTCCGTTAAGAAGCGGGATGTGTTGTGTCTCAGTACTATCGGAAAGTGATCCGACTGATGTAGATCATCAACAGTGAACCACTCAAATGATGTCGCGATTGAAAGACTAGACACACTCAGGTCAATTGCATCGAAGCTTCCTGAACTCGATGTGAAATGGGTAGGTTCCCCAGTGTTCAGAACTATGAGATTACACTCTGTTATTACAGATTCCAATAGGCAACCTGCGTTAGTCGTTTGCCGAGAACCCCAGGCTAAATTGTGGGTGTTTGTATCACTTAGTACCAGTATGGGAGCTGGTAAGGCTCGAAACAATGCCTTCAGTTCATTCTGTCGCCATGATGGGTCTGGAAGGTACAAAGAACACACCGTGATAGGGACAGACACATTTATTCGAACGGCAACAGCTTGCAACGGTGTGTCTAAAATCAAGTTTTCAGCTTTAACGCCCTCTGAGACGTAAATAGCCACTCCACCATGTCGACGTCCTCCTTGAACTATCGTTGTGGGTTTATGGAATAAGTTGTACCCTCTCACTTGTCGAATGTACGTTTGACTGAAGTGCGTTTCCTGAATACCCATGATTACCGGGTTATATTTAGCTATCAGGTGTCCAAGTTCGCCACATTTGCCATGTAATCCTCTTGCGTTCCACTGTATAAAGTAGTTGTTTATTAAGGACATGTTGTATTAGTTGTTGTTATACTGTTGATTCGCGTATTATTGTTATCTTGAACACACTTTTCCTGGCAAATTTTAATTACTTTCTTTGTCCTCTACGTCTTTGTTCCTTCCAGCTTCCACGTTTTCTCCCTTTCTCCCATCCTTTGCCACGTTTCGACTGGTTACTTCCAGTATCTGAAGTTTCTTCATTTTCACCGCTACCTTTAGAAGAAGTTCCTTCGCCATGAGTTCCCGACTCATTGTTAGTACTAGGTGTTGGGACTTCACTTGCATCCTTTCCCCCGGTGGTTTCCGAACCACCCGGAAGTTCCTCTGAATTGTTTTTGTTTGGGTGTGGTTTTTTACGCTGCACTAGATGCCACTCATTTCCGTTTTTCATGTATTCTGTTTCAGGAGTCATGAGAGCATTCGCCCCTTCGATTACCTCTTCACCTCTTAGATTGGGTGTGGACTTCAAGATATTACCTGCGTTCTCTTTAGAAGCAGCCTTCGAGTTGAGCGATCCACTTCCTTCCTGGATTAATTTCTCCTGGTGAGTACGCTTTTGTTCTGCTGCTTCTTTTACACTCTTTTCAAGGTCCTCGACAAAAGGAACAACTCCTTCAAGAGCCATCTGAGCAATTTCGGCCTCCCTGGTTCGCCGCGGTTTTCTTCGCTCTGCAAGCGGTGCAGGTGTACCGTTGCCTGTTCCTTTCTTCTTCATTGAAGTTGCGCCCTCGACGCTTTTAATACTGCTGACTTTATCTGCATAGGTCACTTCTTCACTAACAAACCCGCCACGCTTAGCATAGGCCCTGGCCTCGAAGTATGAACAGTTTTGAATAACCTTTATTCTCTGTATCTCTCGTTCTGTTTTATAGGTGACGCACTCTTTGCTCGTCCCAGCGTGTGGCCCATCACAATTGACACACCTGGGTGGTGAAGCACATTGGTCATCATGTTTTTCTTTCCCACAGGGACATATTACCTTTGATTGACATCTAACAGCCACATGACCAAATCTGTAGCAATTGTAGCACTGCATCGGGGGAGGTATATACGGACGTACCCTAAATCTACGATAAGCCGCAAATATGTCTTTTAGGAGTGTTTTTCCCTTGAAGGTTAAAATAGCCGTACCTGTTTTCTCAATGGACCCTTCCTTATTCCTAGTGACTAATTTCACGGATGTTACATTATAATTTTCAAATACCTCCTTAATCTCCTCCTCAGTGGCATGTCTTAATTCTCTGTCAAAGATAACTCCTCTTACCGAGTTAAGTTTTTCGGGGGCGATCGCTTTTACTTGGATGTCTCCAAGCTTCTCGCAACCCTTCAGTTTGTCGGCTTGGTCCTTGGATTTAACCTCTACCACTAGTGACCCAACACGAGTCTTCCTGATCATCTCTACCTTTCCAACGGCTGCATCAACCCATTTCGCTAGGGCAAAAGGGGATACTTTTCCAAAAGACGTGCCAATTCCAGTTATTTCAACGATCTTTTCACAGAGCTCTTCATTTTTCTTCACCTCATAGGTATCTTTATAACCTACTCCTTGGCGTCTAATACCATCAAAACGAGCCATTATGGGGCTTCGATTTTTAAGTTTTTTCGATTTCCCACCCAAGTACATACTATCTACGTCGGAAGCATCGTATGGCTCTAGGGATATTTCTTTCCTCTTTCTGTCTCCTTCTGAATTATGTTGTGATATGGAGGAAATACTTTCCACACTACTAGTCCTACTGAGAGACCGAGCAAGGCCAGTCATTGATTTTAACAGGCCAGGGTGCCTGGACAACAAAGCACTCTTGGATGCTTTTCCAATCATTTCCTCATATTTACCAGATATCTGACTACTTTCACCTAAACTACTACTTTCTGCAGCAGTGCTACTACCTGCAATATCAAATGGGCTCTGGTTACAGGTGTGGACCAACTCCACCCCTTCCCCGTCATTGCCGGTTCCAGTATTGAATCAACCGTGTACGCGCGTTTGTCATCCACAGGGGCCTGACCACCCTGCAGATTTCCAAGAATCAGTCCGGTTATTTCTTTTTGTATTGAAGCCATAAGTACTGATTTCGTGCGTTTTTAACCTTCCGCCAGGTCGGGGAGTTTCTCAACCCTGTGTCCAAAACAGAAGTCCAAGTCCAGTCTACGTCGTCATCTGTCTTTTGATGTTGAGATTTACTATTTGGGTAGTGGAAAGGGAAAGGAAAAGGAGAGGGAAGGGAAGCCAAAGGCCTTGGGGGAGGCACAGGACTGGGATTTTTCCCTGCACCAGAGCTACAGGACCCCGGGTTTGCCAAGCCCGTATGACGCCGAGACGTCACCCTGCGAGGTCCGGGACGCCTGTGGCTAACGAGGCCCGATCCCCGGCTTTTCTGTCAGGGGGTGCTCCCTTAGACGGCCGCCTTTCCAAGCTAACGGGTCCGCCTCCCCGCCTCTTTTAGTCGCCTTTTACGACACGCAGAGGATACGGTGGATGTATTCTATCTCCTCCACCCCCACCCACAGAGGGATATTATTATTATTATTATTATTATTATTATTATTATTATTATTATTATTATTATTATTTATATACTACAAATATATTTAAACAATTTGAACTCACATCCACGATGAAAATACTAAAGTCCTTATAAACGGAGTATATCCATGCTAGACGTAGCATACGCCGCGCCGGTGGCTCGTTGTTGCTAGCTCACTCCGAGTACGAACTCAAAAATTTAAAATACATGGATTTGGCTCCTCCAAAAAAGCAATTCGTTAGTTTGGCTCTTTAGAAGACTGAATTTTTGGTGGCTCAGAAACAAATGGGCCATTTTCCAACATGAAAAAACCGGGGTTTTGCCTATGAAACCTTGTAGTACGTGGTATATTAATAGGTGCCAATACACGAACGAATTTTTCACTGGCCACGTATTTTTTTTTTTTTTGGGAAACCCGCGGGCGTGTTAAGTGGACTGCGTGTTAAGTGGAGATAAAAAATTCTGGTTTTGACCATCAGTTTTCAAAACCCGAAGGCCAGGCCTGTTTATCGACATACACGTGCAGTTCAGACCGACGGATTTCGGAACTCTGGACCCGCGGGTTTTGAAATCCGAAGGATCGCCCTGCCAAGGCCACTGACGTTCGGTTTGTGTCCGTGGGTTTGTTTGTTTTCGAAAATTAGTCCAGTCAAATCGTATAAAAAAAATACCATACGTGGACAAAAATCTCGTCTTTGATTTTTTCACTTTATTTTTTGCTTTTTGGGGTGAGGAACACGAATCTGAAGAGATCCAACACAGTTTCCTTGTGCGTTTTGAGAAAATCGCGAAAAACTGATAATTTTTGGCACTTTCTTTAGTTTTTCGCTTGCAACTACTCAATGACGCCTTCTACGGAAAATTGTACCCTGTTCTTTTTTGAAGAGCATCAAGTTCTGCGTCGAATCACTTTTTCTTTTGTCACAATTGACCCAGGCGTTTCGCCGGTATTGATTTTTTTTAAATGGTCATTTTTAGTCGCTTTTGGCAAAATTGTGTGAAAAAATAAAAGTAGTTCAACTCTCAGTTGAGTGATGTAATCTCTGACGCTACCTATAAGACTGGTGATACGGTGAGTTTTAACATTTGTGGACAAAGTGAGTGGGCATAGCCACTTTATTTAAAAACAAAACCTATTATCCTATTTTCATCGCCCTGAATAGAGTATTTTCCGGGTCTTGAAAAATTTGGCAAATATGGTTTCTGACTGTAAATTTTACCAGCTTTCGCTGAAAAATAGTGCAATTTTCATCGAAGGCTTCGTTCGATAGTCATAGGCAAAAACGTTCGGCTGAAGAAAGGAGTTATTGGGAAATTACTCATTTTGCGAATTTCCCACTGCTTTTTATTGTAACTTATCGGGTCTTTATAAAAACGCCATAGATGGCTCATATAGGAAATTTAACGAGCTTTCAGATGAGTTTCTTTAAAGCTTAATCGGATGGATAATTTTTGAGTTATAGGCCGAAATGTGACAAAAAAGTTTTTTTGCAGCAAATTTCAAATTGTTAGACGTTATGGCCCAGTCTTATATTAATCTTCAAATGAAATTTCATATAATAGGTCTGATAGAAAATTCAATCAGCTTTCAGATCGTTTTTCATAGAAAAAAAATTGGACTACTAGTTCTCGAGCTATTGGCAAAAATGTGCAGAAACACGTGGTTTTTGGGCAGCCTTTTTTCACATTTTTTGTCGCTAACTGATACCACTGATTTTTCCTGTAGGTTTCAAGGATTTTCACTTATTTTTTAAGTTCACTTAAAAAGTTGCTTATTGAGTTTCTAAGTTGCAGCTGCCTTAGCCATTTTTATTAATTTTACCGAAAGTGGCTAAAAATGAACATTTCAAAAAATTAACACCGGTGAAATGGCTGGGTCAATTGTGACAAAAGAAAGAACGACTCGACGCAGAATTCAATGCTTTTCGAAAAGTGAGAGGTTAACATTTTCCGTAGATTGCGTCATTAAGGAGTTATAAGCAAAAAACCGAAAAAAGTGCGAAAAATGAGCAGTTTTTCGTGATTTTCTCAAACGCACAGGGAAATTTTGTTGGATCTCTTCAGATTCGTGTTCCTCACCCCAAAAAACATAAAATAAAGTGAAAAAATCGAAGACGAGATTTTTGTCCACGTGTAACTACCGTTTGACTGGACTAAATGGAAAAATTAAAATAATTAAAAATCAAACGTAATAAACGTCATTGGGTAAAAGCTGGGAGCTGACGACACCGACTGAGCGACTGATGATGCTGAAACCGTGGTCTCGCAACCAAATTAAACATTGTAGATCGACAAATACAGGGTGTTTCAGGAGGAATGATCAGGACTTTAACCAGTCGTAGTACTAACTAGGACGAACCAAAATCACCATATGAACATAGGGTCGCAAACGCTTCAATTCCGAGTTACAGGTATTTTTGTCATTTTTCGGCCATGCGCGTTATTTTCCTCAATAATCATTTCTAGCGTCCTAGCCATTCGTAACAAAACAATACCGATTACATTTCTGAAAAGAGCAGACATTTTTGGTTTAAGAAATGCTGTTGCAACTAACCGATCTAATGTTTAAGTATTTTCTTTTATTTCTTGAAAAAGTGCAAATTTGATTTTTACCGTTTCCTTCAAAGACGAATCTTCCGAAGTCTTCGGTAGTAAAGGTACGGTTAAATTATTGGAAAAACATGCAAGTGTTGTAAGCTACAAAATGGCTTTTTACATTTTAAAATCGACGCATTTTTGACTGAGATACCCCAGCGAACCTCATGTTCTTGCCAAATAATTAATTTATCCTCTTCTCCCCCGCCCATCATCTACACCTCACCAGTAACCAAAATCTTCCCGAAATGATGGAAAATGTGTAATTTACCCATCATAGTACATCATGTTATTTTGTCAAATTATTACTCCCTCCCATCCCTCCTCCTCACTCACCCATCAGCATATCCAAAATCTCATCAAAATGATCTAAAAGTTGTACTTTTGTTGATGGGTAGTTGAGGCCGATGGTGGGCTGCAATGGGAGGGGGAGGGGGAGTTATTATCAAACTAAATATCATTACAGCGTATTACAAAAGTATTGACGCGGAAACAACTGTTTTTTTTTTGTTTTTTTTTGTGGTAGGTGCAATATGGCTTAATTTGACGGTCTCATCAGGAATTTCTGAACGTTCGCTGTGATATCTCAGTCAAAAATGCGTCGATTTTAAAATTTAAAAAGTCATTTTGTAGCTTACAACACTGGCATGTTTTTCCAATAATTTAACCGTACCTTTACCACTGAAGACTTTGGAAGATTCGTCTTTGAAGGAAACGGTAAAAATCAAATTTCCACTTTTCCGCTTTTTCCAGAAATATAAGAAAATACTTAAACATTAGTTCGGTGAGTTGCAACAGCGTTTCTTAAACCCAAATTGTCTGCTCTTTCCCGAAATGTAATCGGTATTGATCTGTAACGAATGGCTAGGACGCTAGAAATGATTATTGAGGAAAAGAACGCGTATGGCCGAAAAATGACAAAAATACCTGTAACTCGGAATTGAAGCGTTTGCGACCCTATGTTGATTGTGATTTTGGTTCGTCCTCGTTAGTACTACGACTGGTTAAAGTCCTGATCATTCCTCCTGAAACACCCTGTATTATTTGTGTTATGTGCCGTCAGTAGGCTCCCACTCCACACCCTGATCTAGCTGTGACTTTCACATTCGTACTGCGCGGGCGTTTCGGTCGGTGTGAAGTTTTTCATACGCGCACGACCACCGTGAACACACACTAAGCCGATGAAGCCGTGTCACTGCTCGCTGCAGCCTCAAGGCAAAAGGGGCAATATCTGGATTTGAACCAAGGCCCACTGGTTTGCGAAGCGACTATTGTATCCATTACACCATCGAGTAACGCCCATAGACCCATCAAGGCGCATATGGCTGGCATCTTTCCTTAGAAAAATACGAAATCCGTCGCTTTTGCCTTAAGTCTGTGGGACATGCTCGACAGCTCAGGCCCGCGGATTTTGTTTTCAAAATCTGTGGGTTTCACCATACAAGAACGGAATTGAACCATTGGTAAGTTTTCCAGAAGGCGAAGACTGTAAGTGAGTGGGCAACGACATGGTAAAAACCCGCAGATTCGACCTGATGGAAAACCCCACGGTCTAAATCTGCGGTTCTGGCCTGTCATTCCTCACTCACGTGCAAGGCAGAAATCCGCAGGTCGTGCCCGTCAGAAAAATCCGCGGGCCCGGCCTGCGTTTCTGGCCTGACAAAAAAATCCCTTTGTGTATGGCTTGCTAATGTTTTAAAGGCAAATGTTTACCTTGAATTAGCAACACCAATTTTGAAATCCAAGATTAAAACTGGCAGGATTTTGAATTTCCCTCTTGAAAGTGACGTCACTGCACTGTAAAAAGAACTAGTGGTAAACGTTTTCTCCGTTTTTATGGAGCATTTTTTAAAAGTATTGAACGTTATTTTGTGACTAGTTTAATACTTTAGCCCTCTTTTTACAATGGTGTGACGTCACATCCCTATTTTTCATATTTTAATTTTTCTGCTTCTGCTTAAAGGTTTTTTCGTGAAAAATTCATCCCAATAACTCATTTTCCACGCATTTTAATTTTTTTTATTTTTCTTTTAAACGTGGAAAGAGAAAAATTGAGGTTCAGAGACAGAGCCCTGTGGGACCACTTATCAAATCTGGAGGCAGAAAAACTTCAAACCACTGAACTGGTACTCTACAAATTGATGCCTCTCACTGAGGTAGGCGCCTCTCACTCGTACTGCGATCGCATACCCTCGTGAATGAACTGACCGCTTTCTGATGGTCAACTGGCCGCGTAGCTCAAGGATAATCCACGAAGCGCTCGAATCGGCGTCTTATAGTCATGCCGATATGACTAACATGGGATGTATCACAACCAATGCCCGTTCATTTGCGAAATACAGTCTCTATACTTACAATATTCACGAATATCACTGGTCCAATGTCCTCCTCCCAATCCAAATTGTTGCTCTTAGAATAGCTCTGGACGTCAACAAAAGAGACTAAAGCAGCCCTACTTACTCACTATAGCCCAACTTAGCATCGCTTCTGATCAAGCGAGTTGAACACAGTTTTCCTGTCGCGGGCAAGCTCACAGGGAATTTCACTGTAGCCTTAAAATAAACCTAATCGGCCGAGAATACATCAATCATAAATTTAAATAATTTATATGTTTCTGTTTAAATGGCTCTGCAAGAAAATCAATACTGATTCCTCCTAGCCGGATCTATCTTTTGTGTTTGCGAATGGCTATAGGAGCCTTCCGAACAACACCAGGGGCCATATTCTTGAAATTGTGAGAATTTTACAATATTGCTTTGAAGGCAATGTTGCCTTGAGAGAAGTGAAAGCAATGTTGTCTGGGCTGCAGAG
The DNA here is from genome assembly GCA_038030265.1 of Corythucha ciliata. Classification (NCBI taxonomy): domain Eukaryota; kingdom Metazoa; phylum Arthropoda; class Insecta; order Hemiptera; family Tingidae; genus Corythucha; species Corythucha ciliata. Next base: position 31,861,080 of record CM075938.1, read on the forward strand.
TGTTTCAGTGATTCAAGAATACCATTTGTTAGCAATACTGTAATCGATGCAATAACATAATCGCGGGGATTCCTTTCAGTTGTGAATTTTTTAAAAATCTCTAAAGCCAGAGCTTTCGAGACTTTTCGACTACGGCAGCAGACCTCATTATCGTCCCTCTAAGCACCCACATGGGGCAAGAATATCTCGTTGTCGACGTTGAATTAGCCCCTTTCGATTCCAACAAAAAAACACCTATCGCTCCTGCCAGCGAATTTTTTCTCGGGGTGAGACGCCTCGCGCGTCGGCGCCTAACGTGAAAGGCCCCATTGAGTTCTATGTATTTTTACTGCAAGAGTCCGACGCGTCACCTGAGTGACTTTTTTCCCCTAATGTGCAAGGGACCTTAGGCTAGTCCCGGGATTCTGGTCGAAGAACATTGGTTGACCTACATTACATCCACTATTATGCACAACAAGGACAACTTTTAAACTTCGACTTCATTGCCCAACCCATCTGAGAAATGCTCGTGAGCATAATTGTTTGCCTCCCCACACATCTTACTGAGCGTTTCTCTTGGGTATGTCCATGATTCAGGTCACTGGCAACTCATTTTTCGGTTGACGCTTGACGACTAGGCGAAATATTAGTTTTTTGAGGGATTCTGTTTTGTTTTTACAAACCGCACTCACCGAACAAGAAGCTCAACTGTGAAAAATAAATTCCTTCTTGTAAAAAACAAAATGGAAACTCTCGGATTTCCCATGGCAACAGGGAAGGCAATAATGTAATCAAATCGACAAAAACGGAAACACCGGCTGGGCGTGTTTAAAAAAAATTACACAAAAGCAGTATTCCTGAGAAAAATGGCGCCCAAAGCAATACTGCTAATTTCAAGAATTCGACTAGGAAATGTTGCTCCCTCAAAAAAGCAAAATTGCAATCGAAATGCAATCATGTTGCCAAGGCGTTCAAGAATAGGCCCCCAGTAAATGATCTATTTGTTCTTTCTTCACATTTACCACCTGAACACTGTCTGTATTAAACATGGAGGTATGAACAAGTGGAGGGAGTGAAACGCATTTTTCGTGAAGCCGGTCGCCATTACTACACACCATCTGTTATCAGGTTCACCCAACAAAAACATTGACAATTTGATACTTGATCAGTGAAAAAGTGATAAATTCCCCTCCCGTCCTCTCTAGGTGAATGATGACAGTGGGTGTGTAATGGCGGAAAACCCGGTTTTACATGTTTCTACATTAAAAAAGCCTTTCTCTCCCTCCACTAGAGAACTTTTAAAACACAGGTACTGCAACACGGATTTCATCGCCATATTTGGTCCCTCAGTCGTTAGGGTAAACACAACATCATGAAGGAAAAAATTGTCATCGCAACAGCAAACAAACGCGGAACGCGGTCGAAATAAATAAAAATATCCTACTTGTCAATGAGATCAGGTGATAATTATAATCATATGAGGGACCAAGTATGGCGCCGATTTGCGTGTTGCAGTACTCGTGTTTTATAGTGCCTTACCTCCACTTGTTCCTACCTCCATAATATGGTATTAAACAAAATATTTTGTCTTGACTGTTCGTCCAAGCTTTGTCGCAATTTCTCGGGGGTATCTGTGGTTTTTTCATAGTGATCAGCATTTATTAGACAGCGGAGGATCAAAATCGTGAATTTATTCAACTGTTGATTTTGTAACTCCTTTGTATTTCAGATTGTACGCTTCTCGTTCCCCAGATATTTTCATTCACAGAAACCTGGAAAAAATCTTTTGTAGCGTGCCTCCCAGCAAAAAGTGTGAGCAAGAAATTGCTATGAACGGCTAGTCGCTTTAATTGAATCGATCAGGAGAGCTGAAAACCGAATTTGCATACCCCTTTCCCTCTCGTAAGTAAATTCTTGGTTGTTCACTAGTTGTTGTGTGTTGCGAGGCGGAGGAGAGGGTGTTATTAACAACGCGGAAGATAATGACTGGGGACTAATTAGGATGAACAGGTGTCGGTTTAGTTGAGAAACAGTGAGATCGTGCTGTAAAAGGTAAAGGCAAAAAAGATGGTGAAGGAGAATCGCCACGGAATAAATGGATGAGGGAGTGTAGGGGGGTGAAGTTTCGCGTGCTTTGCACTTCTTCCCCCCTTTTTGTTCCCGGTCCACGCCCTCCGACGTATTCTTAATTGTTTCGACCCTTTTTTGAAAGGTTGAAAAGTTTGGAAGGGACTGTCGGGAGGAGCGGCATGTAATGATGTGCAATATGCAGCAAGTTTTCATTCTCCTTCTCACTTCATACCTTTCAGAAAACATCACTCTGACACACGTAAACCTCTCAGCATCTTGCCCCTCCTTTCGTATAAGGGTTAGTGCAGGAGGGAAATGAGGAACGGTGGGCGTATTTTAATTGTTTAAAGTCGGTCATGCAACGGAGAAATCACCGAGCGTTAATTAACGTCCCGAGTAGTTTGACATGCTCGCGTTCACTCTCCTTCTGCCTCACGAATGCTGTTATTAAATCTCCGTCCCTTCTCCCTTTTAGCCGTTATCAGGATTCCCGGTATTATATGTTGTTGCTATAGTTTATTCGAATTATACCAGCGCAGGACACATTGTTTGAAAAAATGAATCGATAAGAGCGTGTTTGGAGAGGCCCGCTTAGTTGAACGAGCAGTACATAACGCAAGAAAAAAAAGGAAATCCGTAAGCTTTTTCCTTGGAGGACATTAAGGTTAACACTGCCACTTGCGCACCTCCCCCTCTCTACCAACCACATTGTACAGCTACTACAACGAAACCTAACATATAATTATTCATTTCGCAAAACCATGTAAAAAGTATGTTTGATGGGTTTCGAATTAGAGCACTTAGATTCTTATGTACAAAGAAACACACTTGGTGCCTTATTCACTAAAATTTAGCGCCTGCGCTATCCACCCATCCTCCCCGGAATAGAACATATGTTTTGTGACAAGACGGGTGGATAGCGCTGACGCTTAATTTTAAATTTGACTGGGTTATATTCGTCGTAGAGGGTTCAAATTTTGACACAAGCTTCATGCTGGCGATTGTGATTTATGCTGAATTTTGCAGATTTTTAAAAAAATTTCAAATCGGTCAAATTTCAAATTTAAATTGCCCAAAAATTTCACACTTTGAAAAATCGTAGCTCCTTACAAAATCATCGTATCGTCGTCGGCAGGGTCTTAAAATTTCCACTATACGGTAGCCTATCCAGGAAAAATACCAAAAAAAATGATGAAAATTTATTTCAACCTCAAAAATCGACGAAACCGAAAAAAGAAATTTTCAAATTTTTGTTCTCCATACTATCTATCCCCTGGTGAAATTTTTGGGCTGTTTTACCGATATTTTCAGAATCACTTGAAATCCAGTTTATAAGGGTTTCATAATTATCTAAAACCGAAAATGCGGTCCGTTTGGCCAATTTAATTTTTCTCGACGGGGTCCCCCCCGCGAAATTACTTAAATTTAATTACTGGTGACGAGGGTTGAATTTTTCATATTTTCAGATTCCACTCAAATTTGGTATTTAGAGGTTTTTTGACATGACAAAAAAGAATATGACGTCAGTTGGGGGGTGGAAATTTTTTTCGACCCCCCTCCCCCCTGACTGCTAATAAGACGCCTTAGGGGATGATGATTCAACTTTCATCGGAATCAACCCAAATTCGGTATTTAGAGGTGGCTTGACATTAGAAAAAATAATATGACGTCAGTTAGGGGGTGGAAATTTTTTTCAACCCCCTCTCCCTGTGACTGCTAATAGTACCCTCTAGAGGATGATGTTTCAATTTTCATCGGAATGCACTCAAATTTGGTATTTGGAGGTTCTTCGACATGAGAAAAAAGAATATGACGTCAGTTAGGGGGTGAAATTTTTTTTCAAACCCCCTCTCCCCGTGACTGCTAATAGTACGCCTTAGGGGATGATGTTTCAATTTTCATCGGAATGCACTCAAATTCGGTATTTAGGTGTTTTAGAGTCTTCTAAAATTTAATGTGACGTCAGTGAATAAGGTCTCTGAACTGTAAGGATGAGAGAGTGTTTGAATGCAAGAGTAATCGCAATAAAAACGCGACAAAACTTGAAGTGTTCTTACTTCCACAAATAGAGCAATTCCTTTTACCTAGTAAGCGGCGTGCATCTCATGAAATCAGCTAACTGCGCTTCTACCCCCTCTAACTTTCCCTGATATCATCACGTTAACACTTCTTTAATACACTTATGACGAGTTTGACCGCCGAGAGTTAAGGTTTGAGTTACGTTAACTCAGAATTAACGAAAGCAATGCGATACAAATGATGTAAGCAATTTTAGAGTTGGATAACTCCAACCTTGGTGGTGGAATTTAAGGTTTAATGGATAAATGTATTAATTCTACATATTTTATCCGGACGAAAAAAATTATATTGAGCATGCCATCATGTTGGATGTACCGTGAAAATAGTGAACCATCCCACGTGATCGAAACGAAAAAGCCCAGTTGACCTTTTACCAATCGCAAAGGCTGTATCGATCAAAGTGATCATGGCACATTGAACATTTTCCATTTTTTGTGTAGGGCGTTTTCACTTTAGAGTATTCGACTATTGATTATACCGAGTGAGAGAAAGATAGAGAGTCAATATTCAACTGCATTTGCACTTTAGAAATTGTGATGAAATAGCGAAATACGTATTATCAATTTTTCTACAACAGTTGAATAATGATAACATTATTCAACTGATTTGAGAGAGATAAGGCCCATTTTTCTAAACTTCATTACTCAACTCATTGTTGAGAGAAAAGTGGGACGATGACTACAGTGCAATCTGTCCACTGGTTTTTGTATAGTATTATACTATTTTAGGATCACAATGACTATTGTGGAAAAAATTTAATATTAAACACGAGAGAATTAGTATATTGTACGCCCAGGAGGTAAAGTGGGTGTTTCCAAGACGAGAGGAGATGTTGCAGCCCGCGGACGCACGACTGCCTCTCCTCGAGGCTTAGAAACCACTTTACCCCCGTGGCGTACACACTATTTTTTATCCTACACGAAGAAATTAAAATATTGGAACTATGATAGTATGTTGTACGCCTAGGAGGTAAAGTGGGTGTTTCCAAGACGAGAGGAGATGTCGGGCGTCCGCGGCCGCCCGACTGCCTCTCCTCGAGGCTTGGAAACCACTTTACCTCCGTGGCGTACACACTGTTTTTTATCCTACACGTAGAAATTAAAATAGTGGAGCAATAAATTAATTTTGTGTGCACGCTAGACGTTATTTTTGGCTCCTTCAATATAATGGTAGAAGGTGGTGCCTCCTTCAATACATGCCTTCATCCTTCCTATGATGGATAAGAATTAAAACAGTTGTTATTCGAAAGTCGAAATGGAACAAAACGAGTCTGGGGCCTTATTCCGAGTTGTCGGAAAAAACTCACGTGAGGTGGTTGCTATGGCGAGATAATACTATTTCTGATGAAGCGTCCTTGGATACCGCTTGCGGGATTATTTCCCGACAACTCTAACTATGGCCCCTGGAGAGGATTTTGTGTGACTGTGAAGAATTGTTTACGCCGGGAAAATCGAAGAAAAAATACAATCTGCATTAATGTAGTTATGGTCTGGTGCGGAACAATACAAGTTAATAAATACATTTTACCGCCACTAAACTGTCCGACTATGAAATTCCACTTCGGTACTTTATCGATTGTTTTCCGGCTTCAAAATCACGATTTACCACCAAGTAGGATAAAATAGTATATTACACAACGAGTGAGGGAAGTAGAATTTTGCACGCGAGTTTTGTTTGGCTCACAAAGCGCAGCCGAGGCTGTGTTAACAAGAATTTTGAGCGCCTGAGTACACCTATTCAACGCGAAACAGAGAGCGTCTCAGCGAACATACATCTCGTTGATGGGGGTCAGGCGGTACAACGCTTTGCCGAGCCGCCTAAAAAATCTCAAAGGCGGAGATTTCAAGAGAAGTGAGCAGTTGCTTCGTCGATGCATGTACAGCGTCGAAGAATTCTTCTCCATCTGTGATTAGCACCTGTGATTTTGTTGTTACTTTGTAAAAATTTGTTTTTTTTTGTTCAATTTGTTATTTTTTTGACGTGGCCCTACAATTTAATTTTGTGTTGGCATTTAATAAAAATGATTGAATGAAGACAGGATTGGCCGAGCTGGAAGAGATGCTTGATGTAGTCTTGTCATGCAGAAGAATGTGGAGGGCAGCGGAGAAAACGCTTCGTGGTGATCTGACCACTGGGTTGGGTGTGATACTTATCCCTGTCCCCCTGACTTTCCACTAGGGGGGCCGGAAGAGGCCGGGAAGCAATAACTAGTATGGGAGGAATCCCAATGGAGCCTCCTGAGAATAAGAAGAAACGATAGAATCCACCTCCTTATATCGGTTGTCCCTCTGTGAATGCTCCTCTCCAAACTTTAGGAACTAACTACCACCAATTACTTTGCAGTCTCCTTTAATCGTCGAATGCATTTCGGGCACAACTGTGACCCCTCATCAGCAACTGACTCTATATACAAGACTATCACGAACAATAAATTACTTAAAATCTCACATTAACACGTAAAAATAAGCCAAGAGCATAAACGAAAAAGACATCTGACCCTTCTACTGCAAGTAACACAACTAAACATAACATTCTGCGCAATTGAAACTACTCGAAGCCACCAATCTATCACTCCCCTACCACTAATCCCCACCACTCCCCAACGGCATCGCCATTGCTCTATTCCCAAAATTCGTCTTTCGGTACATTTCTAATACGTGATAATACTGTTCACAAACTCTGTTGGAATCAACCTGCATTAACATTATTCCGCATCAATTAATATGGACAGACTCAAGCCATTGAAGCCTCCTTTCATTACTGTCCCTTTCAACAATTTTAACGTTATTCACATCCACAACATGACCCGTTTCAATCACATGTTGTGAGAGTCCAGTGCACCCCTGATTATTTCGTATATTATTAGCATGCTGTGCCATTCTACTTTTTACGAGCTGTATTGTCTTGCTAACATATACCCTACTATGACAAGAACAACCAATTGCATACACAACATGTGAACTCAACATTTTGTCCGTCTTATCCTTAAGTAGAGAACCTTTAAAACACAGGTACTGCAACACAGATTTCAGAGCCATATTTGGTCCCTCAGTCGTTAGGGTAAACAGAATATCATGAATGAAAAAATTGTCATCGTAACAGCAAAAAACGCGGAACACGGTCGAACGGTCGAAATAAATAAAAATATCCTACTTGTCAATGAGATCAGGTGATAATTACATATAATCATATGAGGGACCAAGTATATGGCGCCGATTTTCGTGTTGCAGTACTCGTGTTTTATAGTGCCTTACCTACAGCGGTGGCACCAACTGGCTTACTTTATTGGCCATGTAATTGTATAGTTTTATATTACAAAAAAATCTCCTCCTGCTTAACTAATTTCATTAATTTCTCCGTGAGGCCTTCAATATAAATAAAACCAACAAATCCAACATTACTAGAATCACAACAAATTTTATCACCAGGGAATTTGAAGCTATCACAGCCCTTCTTACCTACTATTTGTGTGGGAATTAATTGACTGCCACCATCATTCTCAGGTATATCACGCACTGATGGTTTTTTATACATTTCATACTTCTGTTTCCGTATCACAGCTTCAATGAGACTCGATGGATAATTATTGTGTACAAACATCGTCCTTAACTTACTCAGATTAGACCTGTGGAAACTAAAATCACTCAACAACATCACGCGTCTATAATACGCTGATGAAAACAGCCCGCATCAAAATTGGTATGGTGAATTTCAGAATCCGTTGGAGGGTTGAGGTGTATAGGTGCTTCAAGTGCCTCGGCTTCGTTCACCGAGCGAGGGACTGTGCTGGAACAGATGAGGCCAACGGCTGTTTTAACTGTAGAGAACTCGGACACAAGGGATCTGCGTGTACCAATGCTGCAAAGGGTGAGTTGTGCACGGAAATGGGGAAGGACTCATACCCGCGGCTGGAATAGTATATTACGATACGTAGGCGTAAAGGAGCATTTTACGAACCAGGCGCGATGTTTGTAGCACGAGTTGAAGTCGAGTGCTATAATCGGCATAGTTCATAATGCGATTTTACGCCTCAGATCGTACGGAGATTTTAACTTGTTCTGTAGAGTCTCCCATCTGCCGTTATTGATTTCATTTGAGGGAAATCAAATAGAAGAATTCAAGGAAAAATTATTGAACCCTCAGCCATACGATCATTTTTTAATGGATGTGCATTTCGGAGCGACCCCCGCTCCCTCATCAGCACAATTAAACTGCAATACAAAAATGACCCATTTATGGAACTAAAAACTTGAAAAACGAGAAAAAAATGAAAAACCAGGCTGTGACCAGCAGCCACCAGGCAGCCAGGCAGACCAGGCTGTGAAAAAGCAGAAATTTCTTTTTTATAACAAGGAAAAAGAACAAAAAACTAACTGTGATAGTGTATGTGTTAAGAAATTTGCTGGTTTTATCTATATTAAAGGACTTACTGAAAAACTGTTGAAAATAGTAAAAAGGAGGAGATAGCTTTTCGTTTTATAACTCCAACTTTTCGTTGGAGGTAGCTTTTCGTTTTATAACTACCTGCCCAGTAAAATTAGTCAATTGTTACCACCTCTTAAAGATAAGATTGGAAAAGATATGCAGACAAATGTTGTTTACAAATTAATGTGTTCCTGTGGTAAATAGACCAGTCAATATAGACACAAAAATCGGGGTAAATCGCAAACATGCATGTAATTGATTTTTTTGTTGCGTGTTGTTAGGACCAATGAGAGCAGTTATTACTCAAGTTTGCAACCCTCAAAACCTTGTGCTTAACTCATGGCACTCGAAAAACTAAGAAATGTCATCACGTTTTCTGTTTTTTTAAACAAAAATACCAGATGAAAGAGTTTTTCGAGCATGACCACAGCATTCATTGTTAAAGCCAACTAAATTTGCTACAATTTAAGCCACGCCCGAGCATCCTGGGTCTATTAGTTCAGGAAATACAGTCAATCAACAAAATACCTAATCTCGCCAAAAAGCGAGATTTTATTGGTAGGGTAATTTTTCAAGACCCGTAGCACTCAAATACACGGTGATTGGTACTTGGTTGAACAAAATGAGAGGGGTGATTGTACACCCAAAATGCAACAAAAAATTGCCTATGACCTAAGGTCAGATTTCTATTCCTAGGTCAGATAATCAATTTGTTGTTTTTTAGCACATCACGGGTTTTCGCAACAAAAACATCTGTAACATGGGAAGTAAGCGTCTTAGGTTAAATCCAACGACACCACTGAAAAGAGCACACTTTTTTTTGTGTGAGTAAATACATTTTGTGTAATGATAGCGTAAAATTCTTTGAGTAAACTGGGAGAATATCAGGATATTTTAAAAAATGTCAGTTTTTGACAACTGTTCAATCTAGACTACATTAGCCATGGTGCTCCCAGTGCCTGGCAAATTCCTCTGAAACTGTCTGAAGTAACTTAGTTTAATACTTCATGCTTATTTTACTCCTATCCTTCGCAATTTTTTGATAAAAATCCATTGTTATACCAAAAAATGAGGCAATTAGGCCCATTTTGAGTGCCTACAAGAAGATCAAGAGCCATCCCTAAAACTTTTTTTTTCAGCTTAATTCACTTTTTCTGTGCTAATCTATGAGGAAAGACAAATACAAGTGGAATAAGCTGAAAAAAAATTCTTGAAATAGCTTTCGTATCTTCTTTTAGGCACTCAAAATGGGCCTAATTGCCTCATTTTTTGTTATAACAATGGATTTTTCTCAAAACTTTGCGAAGGACAGGAGTAAAATAAGCATGAAGTACTAAACCAAGTTACTTCATACAGTTTTAGAGGAATTTTCCGGGCGCTGGGAGCACCATGGCTAATGTAGTCTAGCTTTGAACACAATGTCAAAAACTGACATTTTTTAAATATCCTGATATTTTCCCAGTTTACTCCAAGAGTCTTTCGCTAACTTAGGACAAAATGTCCTTACTCACACAGAAAAAAGTGTGCTCTTTTCATTGGTGTCGTTGGATTTAACCTAGGACGCATGCTTCCCAAGTTACAGCTGTTTTTGTTGCGAAAACCAGTGATGTGCTGAAAAACGTGAAAAAATCTATTATCTCGACTAGGAAAGGAAATCGGACCCTAGGTCATAAGACAATTTTTTTTTGTATTTTGGATGTTTAATCACCCCTATTATTTTGCTCAACCAAGTACCAGTCACCCTGTCCTATAGAATATCCACGCGAAAATAAATTTTAGGCAATAGCGTCAGATTCAAATTGAGCTACTGCCTAAGAATTATTCTCGCGTGGATATTCTGTAGGACCATTATGTTTGAGTGCTACGGGTCTTGAAAAATAACCCTATCAATAAAATCTCGCTTTTTGGCGATATTACGTATTTCCTGATTGGCTGTATCTCCGAAAATAACAAACGCAGGACGCTCGGACTGGGCTTAGATTGTAGCAAATTTAGTTGGCTTCAACAATGTATACTGTGGCCATGCTCAAAAAACGCTTTCTTCAGGTATTTTTGTTTAACAGCCTAAAAAATTGATGGAATTTCGTGGTTTTTCGAGTGCCACGAGTTGAGCACAAGGTTTTGAAGGTTGTAAACTTGAGTATAAACTACTCTCATTGGCCCTAACAATGTGCAAAATAAAAAACAATTACATGCATATTTGCGATGTTTGATGTTTATATTGACTGGCCTAAAAGCCTATATAGGAAAAACAATCCAATTGTTAAAAGCTAGGCTAATGCAGCATAAAAATAATTTTAGAAAGGGCCAGGAGCCACCGGACTGGCTCAACATGTCATTAATAACGGTCACGTAGTCAACTTCGAAGAAGTACAGATTGTAGCAAGTGAGAGAAATCCAAACAAATTGCAATGGCTAGAACTTGCGTACATTAATGTCTTTGGTAATAATGTAAATTTACAGAAGGACTCTGATAAAATCTGTACTCAGTATACGAATCTAGTCAATATTTACAAGGAAAATAATAGTATTACGTAACTGACTGTGATAGCTAATTGGAACTGCACTGTGATAGCAAATTGGAATTGTGTGTGGAACTATGTGATTGATGTTCGTTATTGCTAATTTATTATTTTTATTTCATTAGGGTGTTTTATCGTCGGGTTGTTTGTTGAGTTTTGTGATGTTAATGTAATAAGTTGATACGGGTAATGTTACATACATCGCACCCTGAGAATAGCAGTGTGACAAATGAAAAATCGTCTTTGTTGGGAATCGACATTTGAAGTTTTGAATGTAAGACTGTGCTAGCAGATCCATTATATCGATGGCATCACATGATAAACTCGTATCTCCAAAAAATCAAATTTTTCAGGAAGGACAAAAAATGGTTTATTCCGTTGGAAGTTAAAACTTTTATAGCTTCAAATGACCATTTTTCTATTCCGATGGCCAGTCGCATGGGAAACCACTAAAAAAAGCAAATCAAGTCAACCACATTTATATCCTCCAGTTACGAGGTTATCATTTTTCATAACGTGGTGAGATACGAGGTTATCTCACCATTTCAGTAAGGCGAACCAATTTTCATAAAATGAACTTAATTGGAGAATAATAAATTCAGCGCTGATCCTTCCTGTTAGTTCAATGAAATTTAAATTGGATCCACAAGAAGAATAATCGATCAAGTAGTCATTTTTTGAGTAGGTGTCAGAAAAATAGTATAATCACAAATGCACAGGAAATCACGAAGAACAAACCGTAACACAAGTCAAAGACAATTTTTATTTGTATATAAAATTGGGAGCTACAAATCGCTTGGCAGGCAATCATAAAAGTTGTGAGCATCTTTCGGGATAACTTCCTTAAGCTCTTGAAGGTCTTTGAATTTTGAAGCTTTAATTGGGACTCTCTGTGAGAAAAGAGGCGGCGGACAGATTTCGTTAGTAATCGCGGAGATCCGTTGCGGCAACGGTGAATATTCCTGGTTAAAATCAGTCTTTACAAGAATACTCCCATCACGGGTTGTACTGTATGCATTTTAGGTCCATTACAGTGGGATCCCCCTTTTTCGAACCTGGACGTAGGTTACGGACGAATTTCAATTTTCTGAATTCCAAAAAAAAGGAGAAATCCAAGTCAATCACTTCGTAGGGTTTAGGGTTACATCTCGCCCTCCTTGCAGCAGAAATGTAGCCTGAGGGAAGGTACACATCGCGGTTCCTGAACTCTCGCTCGATCGTCGCGTGAACGGAATCTACTTCCATTTGCGTGTGTCCTTTTGTCAAATACTTCTGGATGATACGAAAACCAGTTACTTTGCTGGCTAGGAGCATTGCATTTGCCATTATAACATTTCGATTTTGGTATGTACAGCCGTCACTAAACACGATGACAGTATTAACGTGCGATCTGTCTATGTTCGTAGTTATGAATTTAAAGAGAATGCTGGCAAATTCGTCCCCCGTTACACCTCCTTGAGTTTCGTCCCAAAAGTAACAGTGAGTGTCTTTCGTTTTTACATTGTAGATTGTGAAGTTATGAACCTTCAGTTTAGTTTTATAATACAAAGCCGACGCATTAACTTTAGGGCACAATAGTACCGCTTGAAGGTCCATTGTCAACACCACGGTGTCCTCCCCCGACGAGTCTTTGTCAGCCTGCTTTTCCGATCGAGCCCTTTCTTTCTGTTCAATGTGTGCGTTGTAAATTGACTCGTCCACATTTTTTTCTTTAAAACTGCAGCATAAGTCACACTGATCTTTCTTGGGTTGGAACAATGACAAATTCATATCATCAAACACAAATTTGAAAAGTGTGAGTGACGCAGGATTTTGTGGCATGGTTTGACTCACATATTCACGGTAGAGTTTTTCCTTACTTTGCCACAGGGGTTCTAGATATTTTTTGGAAGTATCTTTCCTGCAGTAATGGGATTCCAGTTTTGGCAGGGCATTAAAGAAAGTAATGACACTATTTTTTAGTTCTGCTTCTCCACTGTTTCGTCGAACTTTGATTCGCGAAGAACAAGACGTGCTACTGGGTCGCTCTTCTTTTGAAGAGTCTTTCGTCCAATTGGCCACACTCCACTCACCGACGTTTAATGTATTTAAAAACATAGTTTTGCAGACTCGAAGCCTTCCGAGAGTTGAAGAAGGCGTCAGAAAGTAATTGAGGGAACCGTTTCGACGGAATTCGTTGGTTTCGTTCTTGTTTTCAGTCGTCCTATGAGCCACTTGACATCTTTCTACATTAGCTTTCACAAATACTCTCTTACTCTCCCATGATAACTGCCAGAAGCTGTTGAACAATTTTACGCGTTCCTCATCACTGATGGCGTAACATTTAAATTTAATGTTATTTCTGGGAGGCTTGTCGGTTTTTTTTGTCGGACGCTTTTCCCCACATGAACACCGATGCTTCATCATCCTTGGAGGTTTGGATTCAGTGAATTTAGAAGTTCCTTGCTTTCTTCCCAGGTAAGCTTGGCCTGTCATTCTGAGAGTCTTTCTGTGGTTTTGTTGCCACGATTTGACATCAGCCCTCTTGCAACGTTTCCTTTTTCTGACGGCGGCGTCATCCATGGTTTCCTCTTCATTGACCCTTTTTGCCTGACCGGCTTCGTCGCGTTGTTCAAGCTCGTCATATTCATCCTGGGATTCGTCAGTAGAGTCGACCTGTTCGAGATCAACGAAGTAGTCTGGATCGTCCTCACGTTCTTCTATGGAAACATTGTCGAATTCGCCGTCAGGTTGGAGAAAAGAAGGGCAAATCTCTTGTCTTGAAATATCTGGGATAGAGTCAACACTCGCTCCGTGGCTTGTTTGATTCTCTGTGCTTAACGCAATTGCCTCTTTTTGGCTCCAATCGTCGATGATTTCAAGTATTTGAGGAATTATGTATTCATCGATGTCAGTTTTGAAATTGTCCAGTTCCTCCTGGGCGCCATCTGATAAGACTAGAACAATCTCGAAAGGTTTAGGAATGGTTATTATTCCACCACTATTATTGCCCTTATCTATTTCGATTTGATCGGGTATGACTGAGGCAATGTTAGCAGACTCGTCCCCAATTACCTTAAAGTCTTCATTCAGCAGCATCATAGCTTCATCTGGATCATTGATAGCAGGATGACGAATGGTTGTACATACGTCAGCATTCGACAGAGCCAGACCGACCATCTTTCGCGCTCGACTTGAAATCATTCCTGAAAAACGAGTCATCGGTTTAACAGTAAGATAATCATCTCAGATTTAAGTAAATTCTAGGGGACCAGTATTAAAACAATAATGCCTAAAAAATATACGAGGTTGTCATAGAAAGCTGAGAGGTGAGATTATCCTATCTCATTCGAGCTGTTCATAACTTATTCTCTTAAATGACATTCAATCAATTGTTCTAGTGATTAATCAATAGTCAAAAAAGTACTTACTTTTCAAGTGACGAATTGAAATAAGCGCTAGACAGAGGTACCATTCACAGTCGCAGTCGGTGTGAAGAGTGATAACCTCGGTTCTTTGAATCAACCAAGATACGAGGTTTTCATAGACGGAGTGATAACCTCGTATCTTCCAAACGCCCAAGATACGAGGTTATCACAGTCGGTGAAGACAACGATCAAAACCGAGGTTATCATTGAGGCCTTTACAGAGCAGAAAAAATCATTTTCCGCCAGAATTCAAGTCACAGAGTGATGAGATACGAGGTTTTCATGCGGAAAGTACAATAAAAAAAAAAATGACCAAAAATTGAGATACGAGGTTATCATGTGATGCCATCGATATATTTATTTTATACATAGTTCGAGGTTCCTGGTGATTTGATGGTGGCCCATCCATCTATCCCAGCCAAACGAGCACTCGAAAAAATTGTTTCAATAATTTTTATCATAAATTAAAAAAAAAGTTGGGAGTTGTAACGTTACTATTCCAGAAAATGTTATTAATTTCTGACTAGTCCTCACAGATTGTTGAGGAACAACTCGAAAATAGTTTTAATTTACTGGGAGAGTAGTGTAACAACTCAAAAAGTAACGGTACTCACGGCTTAATTTCTCCGCGATGGGCTCTCGGTCTCGATCAAAGCCGGTACAATGAAGAAGTAGCACTGCTACTCCGATTGATTAACCGCTTCTGCGTGAGAAGTTACCCGCTCCCAAGCGTTACCTGGCCGTCCTAGAAGTAGCACACTACTATTTTAGTGTAGGGCTTGCCCAGACCTACCTACCTAGAGGTATAACTCGAAATCCGATATTTTTGACTTGTAACACTGCTATTCTCAGGGTGCGACATATTTATTTTATACGTGTTTTATACATATTAATAGGTTGGACTTGGGAGAAAAGAATGGGTATTTATAGTGGGGATGAGTAGCCAATACTGGTCTGTTCATAAGGGTTGAAGATCAGTTGTTAAGTGGAGTTCATTTTGGTAAGCATTGCCTTTCTTAAAGTTTTTCATTTTTTTCTCGTTTTTTAAGTTTTTAATTCCATAAATGGGTCATTTTTGTATTGCAGTTTAATTGTGCTGATGAGGGAGCGGGGGTCGCTCCAAAATGCGCATCCATTAAAAAATGAACATATGGCTGAGAGTTCAATAATTTTTCCTTGAATTCTTCGAGCTTCGATATCAGCCAACAATAAATTTGGGTCATCGTGAGTACGTCAAATAGAAGAAACAAAAGTAGCGCATGATAGCAATCACTGCAGGCGCCTTGTTCAGTAAAAGTTAGCGCCGGTGCTATCCACCCGTCCTTCCCGGAATAGAACCTATGTTTTTCGACAAGACGGGTGGATAGCGCCGGCACTTAATTGTTATGAATTGGATCTCTGGCTTCGCTTCCTCAATTCTACCACCAACACGATCCGCTGACTAAGGTTATTTTCGTAAATAATTTGAATTCCGCCCGGCGGTTCCACTCATCCTTCAACTATCTTACCTAAACTAATCTATGATTTCATTTTAAAGACTGGTCAAGTCGTTTAGTAATACTCCATCATTCATGCTATGGCTAGGGCTTTCGGGCTAATGCCAAAAAAAACAAAAACAAAAAAAAACTATCTTCACTCTTTACGCACGGTAAATTTAGCAGGTAACAGGGCAACATGCACAGGAGTTTGATGGCTTGCGAGTTACTGTACCAAAATGTGCTACGAAAAAAGTTGGACATGGTTATAGTTATTGAACAATATCGGGGGATGAGGGGTAGGCGTGGTACTCTGACAGGCTAGTTACAGCTGCGGTGTATATCCCAGGTTCCCCCGGGAGTGACAGTCGAGGCTCACGGGTCAGGCGAAGGCATAGCAGTGGCGGTTCTGGGCGTCAAATACTGGTGAGGCGATAACTCCCCCCCTTCCGTAAGAGTCTTCCAGACAACCACTGATGATACCCCGAAGTGAGGGTAAAAATCAGTTTCGGGATAATTCAATAATTTACATGTGGTGAAGAGCTACCTAGCGACTAGAAGGAATTACTTATTCCTACAATACCATCAGAGCAAAGGCACTCGATGAGAACTAGTTGGTAAAAAGAGAGGGCCATAACTGAAGACTTTTTGAGCGAGACAGAAGAACGTCCTGGATGGGGCAGTGAGGAGGCATAGGCGGCGGGTAGCCCGGGGGGTACTGAACTGACCTAGCCCAACTGAGGCGAATAGTCTTGTCTCTCTCTTTTCACTTCAGCTTGTACTCTCTCTTTCGCTCTCATAGTTCGACTTATATTAGTTGTTACTTCACCCTAAACGAGCCAATTGAAGCGTACGAGAGGTGCAGTTGAGTGTGCTGGAAAATGCCTTACGGGAAATGACAGAAGGAGAAGCCCGCGATTTGAACAGCAGGGCGGTGGAACGGGGCATGTTCGGGACCAACGGGAGAGGCCAATTGGTGATGAAAATGCTCTTGAGACCGGATATGATTGTGCTAAAAACGGGAAGCTTGGAGAAATTCCGCAGACCTGGGAGCACGGTGACTATTCCTGACGTCACCTTCGCCAGCTTGGGCCTGGCTACACGTGTCTGTCGAGGAGTGGCACGTGATAGAGGAGTACACAGCCAGTCACCACCAATATATTGTTGCAAACACGTGCCGCCGCCCCCCCCCCCCCGCGCCCCGCAGTACCCATCGTCGGGCCCCGAGGACAGTGGCCCCAGCCGTGTCACGCTGCCGCCACCGAAGAGGGAGACGGCTCCGCCTCTACCTCCACCGGGGGAACGACTGAACCAACGGGAAGGCTGCAGGGGAGGGAAATAATGTAGAAAGAGGAGAGTTTGGGAAGAGTTTTAGGAGAGTTTTGAAGGAGCTTTGAATGAGTTTTGGAGTCAGTTTTTAGTCAGTCCTTTGGAGAGTTGTCAATCATTTTGTAAATCCGTGCGAGTGAGGGTCCAGGAATAAAAGAACGTGTGATCGATCTAATCGTGTTGGGAGACTTTTTTCCGAACCCTTAGCCCACTCCAGACCCTATCCCGGGGAAAAGGTTACGGGGATGCAGATTGGGGAGGCACCCAGATAGATTCCCGTAACAATATTTTCTTCAACGTAAGAGACCAGCCCCGTAAGACGAGGGTCAAGTGGCTTTTCGGGGATGGAACTTTGCACGAATGGACGAGGATATCTTCACGACGATGATTACGATGGGCAAGAGGAGCACTGAGGTAACTGCTGGATTGGATTTGGGTGAGGCAACCTCGATTGGTGTCGGCGACGATGGAGGTGATTTCAAGGGCATGTGTTGCTTCAATGGCGCGGAAATCTGCCCCTGTGAGAAGACAGTCGGCTTATTGGTGGACGGAGGAAATTGCGCAATTAAGAAGGAACTGTTCGAGACTACGATGTGTGGCCCAAAAACCGCCCACGGACTCCACGCAGCTTCCAAGAAGGGGGTGCTTGAGCAGAAGGAGGCTTGGACGACAATGAAAAGGGCTATTGGGCTGAGCAAAGGCATGAAGTGGAACGAATAAAGGACTCTATTGAGAATGACCCTCCGCGGCTAGGTTACCGTATAGCTACGAAGAAGGGCAGGATTGTGCAAGATTGGTTCCCCGATCACGTGGATAGGGAGGAAGAAGAGATAGTGACAACAGGAGGAGCGGTCCCACTGTTTACGAACGAGTAGATGGATCGAGCTGTGTCAACGTTTCGAAGTAAGAAGGCTCCGGAGCTGATGGAATCCCTGCCGAGGCATTAAAGGTAATAGTGGAGAGTTATCCGGATCTGCTACTGCACATGTATAACAGGTGTCCACTGGAAGGAATTGTCCCTTCTCAGTGGAGGACTGCAGAGCTGGTAATTATCAGCAAGGGGAAAGTACATCCATGCTCCGAGTTGGCACATAGGCCTCTCAGCATGCTGATGCTGAAGCCGATGTTGAAGCCACGTCTTCTAGCAGCCATTGAGGAGGCGGATGGATTGTCATCCAGGCAGTATGGATTTGTTAAGGGGAAAACCACGCTATAAGGGAGATAGTGGAGACGGCGCTAGCCACGCAGAGAGAAAATCACAGGTCCTGGGATGATAAAAGTGTGGTCACTCTTGACGTGCGAAATGCGTTTAAATCTGCTAAGTGGGCTGATATTCTGGAGACACTGGAGTCTCATTTCAGAGTACCTGGGTATCTCACGAATACACTGCGGGACTACTTGAAGGACCGGTGGCTACTATACGAGTTGGACGAGGGGATCAAAAGAAGGAAGGTAGCAGCTGCAGCGGAGCAAGGATCAGTGCTGGGGGCTGACTTATGGAACTCCAGTTATGATGAATGGAGCTCCATCTGGAGATGTTGAACGGTACATTATTGGTGGCTACGCGGACGATTTAGTAGTACGTGGGCTACAGTTGAAGCTGAATCAGGTCATGAGTAGAGTAATGTTTTGGATGGATGAGCACGTTTGCGGCTGGCAATACACAAAACGGAGATCGTCGTTCTCACGAAGGCATGGATCGGGAGACAGATACCCTTTAAAATTTGGGAGGAAGTGGTACGCATGGCAGCCCCTTCCGAACGTTACGGGTATCATTCTCCACCCCACATTACACCTGCAAACTCCCCACCGCCAAGCGGTCCACACCGGTAACGTGTCAGTCTTGACCAACTGGCACGGCTGACGGGGAGTGGGGTGGAGATAACCAGGACTTGCACGTGTCGGGTCACTTCCCGGCCGTCATGTCAGGCTTAATCCTGGTTATGTGCCTTGCAAGGCATCAAGCCAGGGCGGGAAGAAGGCACAATCCTGGTACGCATGGCAGGGGCGGTTACACATCTGGGCGTCATGCTTGATAGCAAGCTAAGCTTTTGGAAGCTATTTAGGGGAGCGGTGGAAATAGCTGCGAAGGTAGTGGCAGGCTGATGGCAAATGTAGGAGGCTCCTCGCCGAAGAAAAGAAGAATGTTCATTGGGGCCGTGGAGGCCGTCATGCTGTACTAAGTGGAGGCATGGGCGGGTGGCCTCAGTCATCGGAAGTATAGCAACAGAATACTCGCTGTTCGGAGTAAATGAGCTCTACGCCTTACCTACCAGAGCATATCACACGGTGTCGGAGTCGACGGCCGTGCCTATTGGCCGATCTTATCCCGATTGATCCGTTGGTAGCGGAGAGGGCGAGAGTTTACCGGAGGAAAAATGAGCTGCGATCATACGTAAAGAAGGAGGAGTGGGAGGAAGCACTTCAGCTGTGGCAGGCATCGTGGAAGAGTGAGCGGAGAGGCCGATGGAAAACCCAGGCTTATTCCTCAAATTGAGCCGTGGATAGCGCGGCAATACGGAGAGGTCAACTATTACCTGACGATGTCTTTATCGGGCACGGTTACTTTCAAGAGTATCTCCATAGGATGGGCAAAGTGGGTGGTTGCAATGTGTGCACTGTCGTGCCGATATAGATGACGCGAGTGAGAGAGGTGGGCTAGAGCTCGAGGGACTTGGATGTGAAAATTGGAGTTTTCCCTACAGAGAAGGGTCTCTCCTACAGAGAATGAGGGTCTGTGTGTGGGTGGTAGAAATCCCACACTAGCCAGAGGAGTCGGATCCCCTGGGCGTGAGTCTGTTTTGAAGATTTTTCCACAGTCCGTAAAAAAAAAAAAACCTTCCTACCTCCTAGTAGAAGACGCCTGGGCACACGACCGCCCAATCCTGTATAATGGTGACAAATGTTCCAGTAGAAGGAAAGTTTTACCCAAGGTGCTGATCATTCGTCCTTTAGGACTCGATTCCGTCGCGTGTCGGCAACTTCGTTCGGAATGAGCAATTTTCCGCTCTCGTATCGTAATGCACTGTTTTTTTTAAAAAATTCTGTAATCCAGTGGTCATCATTTAGCTCCCTCATAGCGCCTATTTCAGGGCGCTACCAAAGTTAGTGAATAAGGCCCCTGCTGAGATCGACTGCCCTGCAGGAAAAACTGCCCTGCTTCAATTAATAATTCATGCGACACTTTTACACCTTACTATACGAATACGACAATTCCCCCACTTGGTCTGTCAGTGGGATTGAGGTGCTCGTCTCGTAATTTGTGTCACTTTCTGATGGTTGGGCTCAACAGGACCAGCCTTTTCTTGCGGCAAAGAAATCAAACACTTATAA
Source organism: Corythucha ciliata (assembly GCA_038030265.1). Classification (NCBI taxonomy): domain Eukaryota; kingdom Metazoa; phylum Arthropoda; class Insecta; order Hemiptera; family Tingidae; genus Corythucha; species Corythucha ciliata. The sequence goes on from CM075938.1 coordinate 31,881,699, forward strand.
TTAGCACATGGAAAATGAAGGGGGGGGGCAATTTTAAAGCCTTGAGTGCGGAGTAAATTAAATTTTTTTTTTCTCATAAGCTGTTCACTGACAAATGAAGAATAATAATAAATAAGGCAGAAAATGAACGTTCGATTCGTCAGACGTCTATACGAGATCCAGTGAGACGTGAATAAGGAAAGGCTTTCGGACATAAAGCCGAGAAGAAAGTCATCAATTGAAGGGGAAGCTCGCCATTAATTCACCCCCGCCCACTCTGCCACAGCTACAACAGAGGACGAATAGTCTATCACGGGGTGCGGAGAAACTGTTGCTACACGAGCCCTTCTCCAAACATCTTAATATTTTAAGAGGTCCATCCTTTGTTTCCTAGTTCTTATTTTATTAAAATACATCGAAGCCCCTCTCGCTTCAATCCTTACCAACGTTCACGAAGCATTAATAATTCTCTTTAATTTTAAAATGGGATCTCATGAAGAGGTGTTAATAATTTCCAAGTCATGTAATAATTTGACGTTGCTTACAATCGGCTGGGAGTTAAATCAGGTTACAGCCAGGATTAACCCTTTCCCCCTAGTCACTCCCCAAGCAAGGTACAGGTGGATCAAGAAACTGGATAATCCGCATTAGTTCGAGCCCTTGCTTTGACATCAACTCCGTACCTCGCCCCTTCAACACGGCAGCACAACCATAACAAGGCTAAACCAGTATTGTTAATCTTTCAATCAATTCCTATAAGGGCTTATCCTGATAACTATATTTTTCTCTAAAGTACGCTTTCTCAACTCGATGTAATCAAAAGAAAGAAAAACAATACCGCGCTAATATGACGTGGTGTGATCAAAATATATAAACGGTTGGTCAGAGCAGTCAAAGAGGATTTTTTTTTTTTTTTTTTTTTACAGAACTCGTCAAATTATAAAAGACAGGAGAAAACTAATAATGCATAGAAGATCGGTTTATGGTAATGGTGAGGTTGAAGAAAAGTGACACTGATGATGGAACAAAAGCATAAGACTAAAAAGGAAGATGATATTCATGAAGGGTGATGTGTAAAGGGGTGGGGGGAAACCTGATTTCTGTATTACCGAGTATCCTCCGGGTGACGTGTATGAGTTTCCACCCTTTTCTCCGTGATATTAATTACTTTTACTATGGTAATCGACTTTCGTTATGAGGCAAGTGGGAGTTATGTGAGAAAAAAAATGGTTTCGGTCGAGATGGAGGGGGGGGGGGGAGTATTAACCGTCGGCTTCTCGAACGAGGAGAGAATAAATAGTAACTTAATTAGACGTGTAAGGAAGTAAATAGACCGCGGGTGTATACCTGGCCCAGTAAAACTTAGCAAAATGGTTCAGCGGTGGTCTATGAGGATGAAGGGGGGTCACCACCTTACAAGCATCCCTTTTCCCACCTGGGTGGTAACAAGTTGTTTCTCGAGTTATACGGATGGGGGAACCAAGTTTAGAAATTTATAACCGTGCTGGCAGTTTCTTGTGGAGCGTGTCTGGCAGCAAACCCCGCACTGCTAAAACCATTTGGGATGAAAAGGTGGAAGAAGAACGAAGGGGTTTGGAGTGGTGCTGAAGGGGGAGAATGTTTGCTTTTGCTTCGTGTTCTCCTAGGGGGGTAAACCAGGAGTCTTAGGACTTCCGCTAATTGCTCCAGCGCATCTCGTTTCCAATATTTAAAAGCCCATTGGGAGATAACAACACTTACCAAAAACCAATTAGGTACTTGGATGCTACATGCTCAGAAGAATTATATTGCAAAAAGAAAAAAATTGTTTAAGAAGATGGAAGAAAGACAGAAGAATGGGGAGTGAAAAGTTAGACTTAAGAAAGTAAGAATAAAAGGTCTTATATCATTTATGGTGACGGCTTCCCACTATGGAAAAAGGAGGGGAAAGTCACCTGACAACCCCTTAGAACAAACCCCTCCAATTTATCTCAATCAGCTAGAGACACTTTGTATCAATAACAACCCTCCCATAGTGTTCCTCCTCCAGCAACATTGTAAAGGTTGTTTTTCAGAAAAGTTAGCAGAAAAAATATTTAATTTTTCCCTCCTCTCTTTCCTCGTTCACGCTAGACGCTCACCCTCTTGTGATGTTCTTGTCAATCAACCCGATAAACATTAAACTTATCGAGGAAAAAAAGGCGGGTAGTTTGTCATTGTCATTTTCGATGGTTCCTGTCATTTGATTGCCTCCCTTCCCTTTACCTTTGAGCCACTGTTGTCAAAAACTGGATGTTAAATGATTTGTCAAATTTAGATGTTTGATTCTACATGTTTCCTTAGGCGAACAAGGGAGATAGCCTATACCGATAAACTAGTGGTAACGAGGCAAAGTCGGATTACAATTTTGCTGTCAGGAATAGGATTTAACCCATATTATTGTCCTCCAGTTATTTTCTCGAACTCACAATTTTTACAAGTAGGTACCAACAACAGCAAGGCACTGCATGCACAGGCGTATGGATCTGAAATCCGCAACTGGTTCATGCTTCCACTTTTATAAACGTAAAACATTCTGAAAATCGAAAAACATTTTGCTCGGTACTTGGTAAGTACTGAATGTGTGTATCCGGCTTAAGCTGATGGGCACACACAAGCGGTACTTGCCGAGTTCCTATCCGATACTCTCCGAACTCCTAGTAGCGTACGTGAGTACTCGGTACTCCCCAAGAACCAAAATATTCGTACTCGGGGATGCTCCACTTCTTGTCGATGACGTGCAAGAACCGAGTCAAGTATTAGTTTTCTTTCCGTAGATTTTTCCGTACCCCTTCTACATATTTCGAGTTTCCTGTCGTGTTTTGTGGTTGTGCGAGATTATCGACGCTTAAAAATAGTAATTTCGTTATTATCTTTATCCATCCATCATTATCGATGTAGAATAAAGGACCAAATGAAAAGGGTTGCTGGCGTAATAGCGTTTTCCATTTACATAAAACTCTGCTCTAGAGCAGTTCATTTCCACTCGTCCTCCCTGAACTAAAACATATGTTAATGGAGACGACGGGTGCAAATGAATTTCTCTGGGGCCAAAGTTTATGAAAATGGAAAACGTTATAATTTTTGCCCACAGATGCCAGTACTATAGCCCGGCCAAAGATTGAAGAACATCGAATCTCCACCTAAGTTCTCACTGAGAGCTTCCCCTTACCCCTTCCATTGTACAGCCGTTTACCTCCTAAAGTTTTGAAACTTCTTATCACTCGGGGATCGCGGTTCACTGATCTTTCTGACTACAACTGGTAGATGTTTTGATTTGTTAAATTTTGTCAAGAATCCTTATTTTTCGTGCTCAAATACTAAAATGCTTCACTTTCCCTTCGGTCTTTCGGCGGAAGGGTTGATATTTAAACGTACCGTGGAATTCATTGTTTGTGCAATTCCTTCCGAAGCTATGAGGGGTTGGACCCCAGACGGCTCCGATTCGACCCACTCGGCTCCCGAACTTTCAAATTTGTGAGACCCCACTCGGCTCCCGAATCCCGAACTTGGATGGTGGAGTTAGCTTTTATGTGGGTCTCCATTTGTATCTCCTTCAAGACATCTACGACCCTGAAAATGTTCGGATGAGGACCAGGAAACTCCCGATTGAATTTGCTATGAAAGGCTTCACAGCAATTTGTAGTGAGGGTTGGAGACGGTGAACACTCAGCCCATATTTCGGGAGGGAATCGGCTGTCAGGAAGTAGATAATTGTCTAAAACGTAGTCGAAGACGTTGTCTAATCGGGAATGAGTAGGTTTGAAGGTCATAAGGTCGTCGGTGAAGCAGTCCAGTACCTCGGAAGGCTGCAGAAACGGAAGACCAAACAAATGTTTGAGTGCTCTGCCACATTCTGAGTCTTTATCAATGAAATCAGACGCCAAACCCTCTTTTTGAATCCTTCTCCACCAACTCTGGCCTAAATGGAATCTACAGCCTTTCAAATTTGCATCCGGCCATACGGCTCGTACTGCGCAGTGAATGCCTTCTTCAAAATCAGCGTGAACGACTTGTGGGTTCAAGTAAGCAGTCAGAGCGTGAAATGCTTTCTCGTACGTGGAGGAACATTTGTTTGGCAGAAAACAGTAGACGAGGGGAAGATAGTGCCCGTTGCGGAGGATGTGTACAGAGAACATTTGATAAAAGAATTTAGGACAGCATTTGAATGTCCCGTCCACGTAAACGGAAGAACTGTCCCTCAACAGGCTCAAGTTGAAGTCACACGTCATAATAACAATATTCCTCTCTTTGTCGTTGAGGAACAATAACTGTTCACCTTTGAGAGTCGTCGTATCGTACATGTCTAATGCAACCTGAGCTTCCTCAATACATTTTGGTAGTTTTGGCAAACACTTGGAACGCGAGTATTGAACACTTTTACGAATTACCTTCAAGTCGTGGGACGTCAACAATGTCAAATCACTTGCATCTAGTTCACCTCGAATAAGTTTCGCTGGCCTCTCATGCACGCTTTCCATAGCTTTACGCTTCAACGAATTACTTATTGCCTTCCGCCTTAACACACTGTCCTCTAAATGCTCATGATTGTGCTGTAAATGCTGGTCAAACATTTCACCTAACGAATTACGCTTAAAGTAGGACTTACAGCCTCGGGTGGTGCACTTCCACCTATCCACGTTGTCAGCCAGCTTTTTGTGAAATGAAAATGTAAATTTTTCAACCACCAACACTTCCTTACTCATCCGACTCAACATGCTGTTGCTGCTGCTTTCTTCCATTTGTACGGCGCGTGACACTACACTTACGACAATAGATATGATACTGATTATTCGAGGATCCAATGAGGTGAACAATCGCTCGGCGTGTTGTTTAGACAGCACGGGAGCCGAGTGGGGTTTCACGGTGAACACAACACGGGAGCCGTCTGGGTCCAGCTTAACTTACTACCGGAGCCGAGTGGGGTTTCACGCTATGAGGCTGAGTTGCCGAAGTGAGTAAGCCAACATGATAATGTTTTCCTATTTATTTTACAATCTACGCATCGTCATCCTTGTTATGATTCCTATTTTTGGTTTTAGGACCGGAAGAACGTCCTTTGTCGAGACAAACCTTCTCAAAACGCGTCTTTAACCAGGAAAACTACAACCCGATTGCTCGACAAATCTGTTGAAGCCTGCATCGTTAAATTGAAACGTTCCTGGTCCGAGCGACGGAAAATAGCCACAAATATCTACTTTTACATAGTTATCTGTTGTTTTTTTGGTGAAACTATCGGGATTTCACGGAATTCTCAAGTAAAAGTCTTATTAAGACCCCCACACACGGGTTGTCTTGTCTTTGACTCGAACTCGAAGCGTTTCAATGTCGAACACGAATGCAATTTACAGAAGTCCCTTTCGAGTTAGCGTCGAAAACAAGAAAACTGTGTGTGGAGGGCCCTATATGTTTATTTGCCGTTCTAAAAAGTTATCTACTTGCCTGTGTGGTATCCATGTCTGACTGTTTTCTTTCTGAATACATGTTTGCATTTTTTACTTGACTGGATGTTTTCGTTGAAACTGACCAGACGCGGGCCAACAGTTTTGCTCAGGGGGGGGGGGGCAGCAAAATAAGTCCCTTTGCCACTTGGCAAACTTTAGCGTAGCCACAACCTAAAAACATTCATTTCGTCTTCAAGAAACAAGGGCCGGGTCTCCTACCTAACTCGATTTTTGCCAGGTAAGATAAGGCTGAGCGCCAAGAGCGGGGTTCATAATGCACAGTCTACTCGGAGAACAATACAGCGATTTCCCTTTTCACCCACTCAATCCCTCCCACACACCGCCACCGATTATACTAAAAAGTAGGAACTTCACACCACCACAATCCAGATCGTTAGACCGACAAACCAAACAATTTGGCTCACGGTCTGATTCAAAACTAATCATAGGCATGTGGCACTTTTAAAAACAAAAATCGCCATTTTTGACTCCCACAATCGCCAGATTTGCGGATTTTTGCTCTTCCAAATCTTTTGGTGGATTTGTCTCGTTAAAATCGTAATTTCGTGAAATTTGCTTGTTCAAACTCCAAATTTCGTGGGTTTTGCTCTTTCAAATACCTCTTTTACTGAATTTCACTCTTTCAGCACCTTTATTACATAAAATTTATTATAAATTTATTTATATGACAAAGACCAACGTCAAAAAGCCAGAGCAGTTCATCCACCAAGAGGGGGGGGGGGGGCGGTTTCATCATTGCACAAATCAATTTCTTTCTCCCTAAGTGATGTACCAACACTACTTCGAGCAAGATCGTTCTTGATGGCTCCCCACACCAACTCAATCGGATTTAAGTCGGGGTGATAAGGAGGGAGACGTAGAGGTATGTGACCAAAAGATCGGATCAAGTCATCCACCACGAAGTATTTCTCGATGGGAACGCTTCTCACGAGTTCGAGAAGTTCTGCTTTCGTTGATGTTTCGCAGAATTCGATGCCATGCTGGGAAAGCTATTCGACAATCACGCGGTTAAGGCTGCCGGAATTCGGCTTTTTGTTTCTTTCGATGCAATGATAACTCGCGTTGTTCATGACTATGACACTGCCTGCCGGCACGTTGGGTAGGAAGCACGTACTGAGCCATTTCGAGAAATTCTCAGCATTCATGGACGTGTGATAGTCCCCTGAAGTACTTGAGGATTTGAAAATCTGGAGACCGTCTCTAACGAAGCCTTGCTCCCCACTTCCATGAACAACAATAAGTCGATTGCCCTTGCCTGAAATATAAAATTACGAGAAACTATTTTCATGCTAAAGAAATGAAGAATCATCAGCTCACCTATTTTATGAGTAGCCCCCAATTCGTCCTCCGACTGCCAACAGGATGTAACGTTGTGGGCCTCTTGTACGTATGTTTCATCCAGGAAGACAATATTCTTGTTGGCCTCTCGATGTTTTTTTATCTCCCTCAGGTAGGAGACCCTACGGGCTGCAATTTCTGGCCGCTCAATTAGAATTTTACGATTGGATTGACCTTTCTTCCACTTAAACCCCAGGTGATGTAGGCGCTGCCGAATGTACTCCTTACCGCAGTCTACAACGCCTTGCTCTAGTAACACCTTGTGGAGAAGCCTAATTGACGGGCACTGCTTTTTAACAGCATAAAACTGCGAACTTTAAAACGAATGGCACTGTCAGTAAAAGAATCGAACTCGACTCGCTTCTTATGTGGAATGTTCTTCCTCGTAGGCGTGGTGAAAAGTGACCGACTCGTACTCGAGCCCTCTGAGGTCGATCGTTCGGCTTCCTTCACGATGCGGAAAACAGAAGACCGGGAAACACCGGTCGCCTCAGCCACCAAACTGTTGATGTCGGGCTTAGGCTCTTCCTCTACCTTCTGCCGGGTAAAATACTGAAAAAACGATTTGCCTTGCTTGGCTTCCTAAAGTTCTTCTTTTCGGTCATTCACTCATTTCTGAAATCAAATACAACATTTTGTCTCTCAAAGTATTAAAATCATTAATTATCTCATGTCTACTTACTTTAATCACGACGAAAAAACCGTTGAGGCAAAAAAAAAACACTCATATCACTGATAGAAATATCGGAAAATATCGATTGCACGAAAAACTGGTAGGGGGTTAAGTAAATACTAATCGGCGCTAGTAGCGCTACCGTCGATTTCTTTAGTCTTTGGCCGGGCTATAATTGTTTAATTTGGTCCATTAAGTGTGACGTATATCCGGAAGGTAGTGTAACCAGTGAAGCCAAACAAACAATTTAATTTATGGAAATGCAGTTGATTTTTCAATTTTATTGTTGTATTTATTTTTAAAAAACAATCTTGAGCATGTTGTTTTGAGCATGTCGCTGTTCGACGACTTTTCTGTTTTTTGGGGGCGATTGAAAAGTGAAGATTTTTTTTCTGTCATGGTCAAATAAAACAGGGCCAAAGGCTTTTTCTCCTTCCGAAAATCTAAGCACACATGCATGTTGATAATTTGTTACGTCCATTCCATTGTTTTAGAATGTTTTACATACTATCAATAATAACGCTTCGCTTAGAAAGCTTCTTCAGAACACTGGTTTGTCAATTGGCGAATATAGCGATGTTGGTGATGCCAGGTAGACCCACTACTTGTTTAAATGTGATATTGGGGCACTGAAATCTTCAAAAAAACACCACGAACTTTCGTATAAATAACGAAAACCCTAATTATTGACAGTTGCCTCTGTAAATCCTAAGGCACTTGAGTTTTTAAAATTTTGTTTAGCTTCAGTGATAAAAGATTAGACCCCTTTCACAAGCTCTGTGCTATGAGTCTGTCGAGCACATGTAACCAATCAAAATGTTTCGTTTTTCGAGGGAATTAATTTGTTTGGTTCCATGTACTCCACAGACGCATACATAAGGCTTGTGAACAAGGCCTCAACCTTCATCATGTGACGTAGTCACTAATGGAGCGAATTACTCGAAAAGTACTAGTACTTCTCCCCGCAAGGCAACTTACCGAATGAAGGAAAGCTTGCCGAATGAGTACAAAATATTACAGAGCTGATCACCCCTCGGGATCGCGCGCCCCGATGATGTAATGGATACAATGCTCGCTTCGCAACCCAGCGGGCCTGGGTTCGAATCCAGCCATTGCCCATTACACTATAAGGCTGCGGCGAGCTGTGACACGGCATACCCGGCAACGTGTGGGTGTTCCCGGCGATGTGCGTTCAACAAACCGCGCACCGACCGAAACGCCCACGTAGTACGGGTGTGAAGTGTGAAGTGCACAGTTAGATCTGCGTATGGCGTAGGAGCCCAAGGGAGGCTTAGGCGCCTGCCAGGTAAGCCCGGCGCCCCCGACAAAAAGAAAAAAGAAACCCCTCGGGATCCCGACAAGGAGGATCAGTGGTACTAGTGAAACAAAGCATTGCACAC